>CAKNWT010331322.1:0-10600 GCA_932066315.1 Andricus coriarius | reverse complement strand
GGTTGAAAATGAAACTGTTTCGGATATGGTTTCAACTATTTTGTTGAAAATTCGAACTTTTTAATTAAATTCAACTTATTTTTATTTCAATTCAAATCTTTCTTGGTAGAAAGTAGAACTACTTTGTTAAAAATAAATTTTTTCTGTTGAAGATTTATCAATTTACTCAAAAATTCATGTCTTTTTGGTTTCAAGTTGATATTTTTATTAAAAAGGTATCTTTTCTAGTTGGAAATTCAACTATTTGGTTGAAAATTCACGTATTTTATTGAAAATTCTTCTTTTTTGTTAAAAAATTACTTTTCTTGGTGAAAATTTTTCTGCGTCGTTGAAAATTCTACTGCTGGGTTGAATTATGTTTAAATCTCATCTTTTTTGGTTGAGAATTCAACCACTTCGTTGAAAGTTAAACTGCTTTGATAATAATCCATTTTAAGAAAAATATTTATCATTTTATTCAAAACTTTCTTTCTTTGGTTCAAAATTTAAATATTTTGTTGAAAATTGTTTTTTTTTTTTAATAGAATCAACTCTTTTAACTGCAAATGTAACTATTCTATATTTTTTGAAAATTAAGATTTTTCATTAAAAATTAATCCTTTCTAGTTGAAAATTCAACTATTTTGTTGAGAATGAATATTTTTGGTTGGATGTAACTGTTTCCTGTTTAAGTCAAAATCACTGTTTTTCATCACTGTTAAAATCTGTTTTGTTGAAAATTCGAATTTTTTGGTAGGGAATATTATTTCACTTTGTAGAAAATTCATCTTTTTATTTGAAAAATGAACTATTTAAATAAAAATGTATCTCAGTTGGTTAAAAATCGAACTATTTGGTTGGAAGTTGAACTACTTTGTTAAAAATTGAACTTTATTCAATATTTATGTCAATATTTTTTATTTTCGTTTAGTCGCAACTAACACTTCTGTGTGTATGTTCTTTGTTGCTTCTGGCACTTTTTCCGTGGGATAAATTTTTTTGCAATTTATAGCGTTACAAACAAACAATATTTTAAGAAAATTGTCATACTTGCACATTTGTACTTCAGAGTCTTCTCTCCGTGGATTGTTTTGAAAAAATAATATTTTTGAGGGGAAATAGTCTAGACTTTTTATTTGTTAATAAAAAATCATCCAGGCCAACGGGTACCATAATTTCCCCTAAAACTGTTGCAAAATCTATACCTACCATTTAAAACATTGTTTATTTTTCATGAACCATCCTGCTTCATTGTTTAGAATACTGGACCTGGATGATGCGTGGGAATCATGGAAACTTCGAGGTTATGTACGGCGCTGCTTTAGTGCAGTTAGCAGAGACACACGAGACATGCGCGCGCATAATCCCATCACTTTCATTCTGTCAATTTCGCCCCGCCAGCTGATAATCGGCAGGAAACACAGCCACTTTTGTTTCGCTCAAGAAGCACCGAAAGTCGAACTTTAGATGTGCCTGTGTAATGTTCGCTCCAATTTCTCCTATTTGCTTAAACGTCAAGAAAATTTAAACACTTTATCCCAAGTGGAAGTAGAACGGTGCATTTTCGGATGATCCATTAACGGGCATGTTTGATGCACGCCAGGCGGTTAATTCCGCCAGTTCAAGTATAATTTTTATCCCGTGAAATCACATGCAAACTTATGTCTAGAGGATAGGGGTTTTGGAGCCTGGCTTAAATAAAATAAGAGCAGGATTTAAACATAGCTGATAAAAACTCTATTCAGTCAACAAATTAAAAATCTTTAGGAATGTTAATAACGAATACACAAAGCAAGATCAGCTATAGCTTTCATAATTAATTAGCAGCAAGATATGATTATTAAAGGAAGAGAAGGAAAATTAAGAACTTGAACAAGCAAACATGAAATTTAAAGAACACTAACCCACTGATGCCTGACTCGCGAAACCAAAAGGTTATAATCCCCTTAGGTTTAATAAACAAAAGGAAAAGTACACCATAATTGTAAGCTCACTTACGTGTGGAATCCGTAAGATGTCCTGTAGAACTTTTTGTAGGTCCAATTTCGGATTCCCACGGCAGCGAGCAGCCGGTCAGTCAAATGACTGCGCACGAGCGCGGGGGATTGAAATTGACCGATCCGCCGCGCATCGTACCTTCCAAGTCTTCGTCTTTCAACGACGAGCGGTATTTCAAATTAAAAAAAGCTTTTTCCAGCGGGATCGCGGACAAAGAATATTTCACCTTTTACAGAATTAAATATTATAATTTTAGGGAATAAAGGATTTCGATATCAATAGACAAAAATTAGAAAAATAGAATATCTTGAGCCCTTTGGGACCAGTCGTTGACCCCAGGAGTTTCCTTTAGTGAGCTCGCCAAATTAGTTGGTGCCTCACGTAAAGTCACCCTGAAAGCGGGATAAGTCGTTGACCCAAGCAAAGGGGTGCCATCGTGCGAAGGCACAGCTCATTCTTAAGACGGGAGAAGTCCGATCCTTCAGCTGGTGAGTCTGTGTCATAAGTACAGGACAAATCCAGATCGTAAATCCTTTTTATGCTTATGGAAAATCCCATGGAAAAAGATAAAAACACCGCTTCCAAAAAATTGGATATCCTTGGGGAAAATCCGTCACCAATCAACCAAAAAGAGGTTAAGTTGCATCCAGATTTAGTTTCGAGGTGGAAACACTGGCTTACAGCGGGTCTCACTGATCAAGTCAGGGGAGACTTATTGAAAAAATATCTGAGGAAGGGTGACTGCTTAATTGAACCTCCTCCGTTGAATCCGGAAGTAAAGCTTCCTAAGAATGACGTTGACAAAAAATGCGACGGCCATTTTCAAGACATACAACGCTCAGCTAGTTCTGCATTGTCGGCTATAGGTTCAGCTATTTCCAACTTACCGGGGGGAAAGGAACAGAACCCTTTTGAATCAGTTGGAAATTCTCGCAGATGTCCACAAACTCCTTACGGAATTACATCACTCCGTTTCGACAGCGGGAAGAGCTTTTATTACTCCAAGATATTCAAAATCAGTAAAAGAATTGTTGGACTCATCGTCAGGTAATCAGGCATTTCTTTTTGGAGATAAACTGACTGAAAAAGTTGATGAAGTTAAATCACTTGAGAAAGTAAGCAAGGACATGAAGCCTTCTCTTGGACCGAAAAGTTCATTACGAAAACCTTCTGGTAATTTAAACCTCAGGAGCTCTTTGACGAGCAATTTCGAGATATCGCGATCGAGTAACAGATTTGCGTCTCGAAAAAACACCTACTATTTCAAGGGAACCAACAAGGGAACAGCGTCCTCGTATCAGACGTCATCACAGCAAAGCCAGCAGGCTCTGACAAATTCAACCAAATATCCGAAGCAGACCAACCGACAGTAGGGGTACGTAGGGCTGGCAGGCTGCAGAGGTTTCTTGGAAAGTGGACAGAAATCACTAGCGATAAATTTGTTTCAAATTGTATAAAGGGCCTAAAGATTCCTTTTACTCAATTACCTAAAGAATCGTCTTTACCTAGTAGTCAAAAATGGTCACATGAGGAGACCGTGCCTTTGAGGTTAGAAATCGATAAACTATTTGAAATAGCGGCTATTAATCCTTGTCAATCCATGGATGGTGAATTTATATTACCTTATTTTTTAGTGAACAAAGCGGATTATTCAAGGAAATTTATTCAGACGCGTCTAAAAGTGGTTGGGGAGCATCGTGTGACAATGAGTCAGTTCACAGCTTCTGGAATGAAGAAGAATGTTCATGGCATATTAATTATCTTGAAATTCTGGCTGTATTTTGGGCCTTAAAGTCTTTCGCAGAAAATTTGCGGCAATGTGAAATTTAACTTCGTATAGACAACACTACTGCAATCGTTTATAATAATAAAATGGGCGGAATTAAATTCTCACATCTCTAAAGTTTGAGCAGAGAGATCTAGAACTGGTACGAATAGAAAATATATGGATTTTTGCTTCTTATATTGCTTCGAAAGAAAATATTGAAGCAGACAGGCAGTCTCGAATTAAAAATCTGGACACCAAATGGGAGTTAGCCAGTTTCGCTTTTAATAAGATTGTAAGAGTTTACTCCCAACCTGAGATAGATCTCTTTGCTTCTGATTCAAACACTGAATTCCAGTTATTTTGTTTTTGGGAGAAAAGCTCAAAAGCTATAGGGATAGACGCTTGCACCATTTCGTGAAGTGAAAAATTCTTTTTCGCCTTTCCACCATTCTCAATGCTTTTAAGAACCTTGAAAAAGATTAGAACCGATAAGGCGAAATTCGATTGCACCCTCTCACATCCTCACTTTCCCTGGCTGCCGGACCCTTATCCGGGAATGTTATACGAGGAGAAAATGTCCAGTGGAAACAACAGATGTCATGGTGGATTCTTTAATAGATTTAATTATAAAACAGTACAATAGTGCCTTGAAAAATTGGCGGACCTACTTTAGCGATAAGAATCTCAACTTCTTCGATCAAGATACAAATGTGATTGTAAGCTTTTTTACCAAACGATTCAATAGTGGAGCCTCTTATGGCACCTTAAACATGACAAGGTCTGCGATATTCCTTATTTCTGACAATAGAATTTCTGACTGCGTAATGGAACGTTTTTTAGGGGAATCTATAAACTTCAACCATCTCGACCAAAGTATGCTACAACCTGCAATGTGTCTCCAGTTTTAGATGCAATTTCGAAAAGGTGTCCGCTTGATAAACTTAATCTGCAAAAACTTACTGAGAAACTTGCAATACTCCTAGCTTTAGGAACAAGTCATCGAGTTCAGACCCTTTCACTCACTCCGTTAGATAAAATTGTATTCTCAGCTTTCGAAGTAGAAATTAAGATCGAAGATCTCATAAAGGCTTCTAGGGCTAGATCTTATCAGCCTTGTCTGGTGCTACCCTACTTTCATGAGAAACCAGAATTAAGTGCAGCTTCAAATTGGTTGAAAGTTGAACTACTTTGTTAAAAATTCACTTTTTGGTAAAAGATTCATCATTTTAGTTCAAAATTGATTGTTGGTTGTAAATGTGTCTTTTTTGGGATGAATTGAACTGTTTACGTTTCCCAATCTTCTTGAATTGCCTCAAGAATTTTAGGAGAATTAATATATCTGCATACACTTAAATACAACTAAGCAAATAAAGTAAAATATAAATAGTAATTAGAATTTTGTATTAAAAATTATTTTTCCCCTCAAATCGAAAAACTACTAATGATGATAGTACATTTAAAAAATTAATGTTGTGAGGGTCGCTAGAGTTTGTATATTTTATATTTCGAGCCTCCAGGAAATCCTATATAGTCCATTCGATGCACCTCACCAGATTCCTTATCCACTGAAACCCGATGTGTACTTGACCTTGTGCGATTATATAGGCCGCGAAGAACATTATCCTCAAATATTCCCACAATTTCACCCCTGGAGTTGACGAGAACGCGATGTTTTTCGTATGGTTGTATTTTATGATAAACTTTTCCTGCGTATCTTATATGAGCCTGAATATTTTCAGGAAAAGTGTGCTGCATTACTATTCCAGGCGGATTTACATTTCTAGCAGAAGCACGCCTGGCAAGAGGAAGAGGCCTGGCAGGAGAAGACGTTCTCTCTGGAGAACGCCTGGCAGAAGAAGAAGGTCGCTCAGGATAAGGCTTGGCAGGAGAAGACGGTTTCTCAGGACAAGGCCTAACAGGAGAAGAATTACTCTCAGGAGAAGGTCTGGCAGCAGAATAAGGTCCTCCATAAAAAGATTCGTAATTTGTATGTTCACCATTAGGTAAACAGTCGAACGGCGAACCTAGTTCTGTAATAACAAATAGAAATGGATAACAAATGTATGGTTTCAGGCGTTTTTTTGTAACATTGGCATGATTTCTGCTTATATAGAGGAATTTCAGAAATTTCATTCTAATTTTAATATGAATTTAGGAAAGGTTTGGTAATTACGGAAATTTTTAAAAGTTTGGAAATTTATGGTAAATTCATTCACGGATATTCAGAGTATCGACAAATTTTCCAAATTTTCAGAAAGGGCCTAGCCCGTATTGGAACATATTCCTGCAAGTATCAATCCTAAAATTTTTATTTCCCAGGAGTTATGTAGGCAGAAAGATGATTAAAAAAGTTATTTTTCTCGTAAACGGATAAACTGATTTTGATCAACCAAATGAAATTACAAAGGTCAGTGAGACTAATTAGATTTTTTTTTAATTCTGGCAAAAAAAACGAGCAAAATTTTGTGGTTTAAATTTGTTTAAGCCATGATATATAACTCCGATTAATTTTGGAAAAAACTATGTTAAAGTCAAAAACATAAGAATATTACAAATAAAATTGAAGGTGTTAATATAAAGCGCAATCTCGGCATTCTAAATTAAACAAGTTGGCGAATTTTGAATTGGAAATTTCTTCAAAATGGATCCGTGTAGAAATTGTGGAAATAACAGAAAGATTCAGAATTCCAGAATCATTCCGACAAATATTTGTTTCAAATTGAGGAAAACAATTCTTTATAATAATGATATTCGTTTAAGATATTTTAATATTTGCTTTACTTTATGATTACTAATTATATTTTATAGTACGCAGTGTCTGGTGAATAAAAAATTAAATAGACAGATGAGAAACTAATATTGCCGGTATATATTAATTCACACTGAATGTTTAGTGAATAAAGGAAGAGAATATTTATTAATGATTAAACATTTAAAATTGTGGTTAAGTTACCCCAAAAACTAAAGAAATATAATTTGAACAGAATTCGGATATTTTTTGAAGTTTTTGTCGCCACCTCAGGTCCGCTTTTTTGTTTTGAAAAGTTTCAAAAACAAAATTTGAAATCAGCGACCCAAAAAGCCCACACAACAAAATTGTCATTCAAATCAAACTTTTAAGAAAAATTATTATTGTGGTTTTGGTGGACCAAGTTCGGAAAAAATAGCGATTGCGATATAGAAAGCGGATCATATAGGAGAAAATGTTATTTGGGGAAAGCCTAAAAAGTTAATTAAAATTATAACTATATTATAACATTATATTCACCAATGAAATAAAGAATAATTCCCGACGAAAAGACTAGTGTATAAATAATCTTCATTTTTCCAAGGTAGACAAAGAACTAATCAAAGTTGTCTTTCGCCGCAGACGATACTTTTATTTGCATAAATCAGTTCAGGGAACGAAATTTACTACATTCATTAAAACTGGTACCAATATTTAAAGTAGATTTTAAGTTTGATTTAATTTAAAATAATGGAGAATAAAAATTATCAATTATTGAGGAAATCTAACAAGCTATACGAATTCAAGGCTATGCTTGTGTTTTCAGAACAGAAATGGACCATATTTCGAAAAAAAATTATCCCTCTCTGCAATAAGATATGTCCCATTCCATTTATCTCCAGGGATAATCCTGGGGTTATCCAAGGGATATCCTAATTTACTCCCTGAATGATGTCCCACGGGTTATCCCGGCAATATCCCTGGGATAACCTGGGAGATTTCACTGTGAGGGATCAAGTCAGTTGATAACAGAGGTGAGGGTGGGGTCAGCGGAAATACGTTTCCTGATGATAAAAAGATAACCCTGCAACGGTAGAGTTTATTTGTCACCGAATGTCAATTACTTGTAACCCTTTGATTTGACTTTGTTTCATGAACAATATTGTACATTTGCTTAACATGTAACTAAAAATTATATCAATGTTGTGGGGGTTGATGGTCTTCGTATATATAAAAACGCGCACTTCCCCGATAAGTTAGGGCTTGTTCAGGGTCGATTCGATGTAGTATACCAGATTCCTTCTCCACTACAACCCGTTGTGTACATGTACGTGAATAATTATATATTCCACGAAGAATATTATCCTCAAATATTCCTACGATTTGACCCCTGGAGTTCATTAGAACACGATGTTCTTCGTTTGGTTTTATTTTGCGATAAGTTGGACCTGCGTATCTTATATGAGCCTTAATGTTGCCCGGAAAAGTGTGTCGTAGTATTATTCCAGGCTGATATTGAATTTTAGTAGAAGCAAGCCTGGCAAGAGTAACATGTCTGGCAGGAGAAGAAGATATCTCAGGAGAACGTCTGACAGAAGAAGAAGGTCGCTCAGAATAAGGCCTGACAGGAGAAGAAGGTTTCTCAGGAGAACGCCTGGCAGGAGAAGAAGGTCTCTCCGGAGAACGCCTGGCAGGAGAAGAAGGTCGCTCTGAATAAGGCCTGACAGGAGAAGAAGGTCTCTCAGGAGAAGACCTGATAGAAGAAAAAGGTCGCTCAGAACAAGGCATGGCAGGAGAAGAAGGTCTCTCAGAAGAAGGCCTGACAGGAGAAGAATTTTTCTCTGGATAGGGTCTGACAGGAGAATGAGATCTGGTCCTAACATAAGGTCCGCCATAGAAAGATTCGTAATGCGTACGTACGCCATTAGGTAAAGTGTCGAACGGCGAAATTAATACTGTAATCAAAAATAGAACCGGATGAATGATAATATTTAAAATATATTTGAGCTAAAATGATTAAATAGGGATATGCAATCTTTATATGGTTATCTAACATATTGCAACGTTGCAACATTTTTGTAACTCACAAATTGTCAACCACATAGATCGAAAATAATTCAACAAAATTTACAAATTTAATAAATTATAATCTAATGAGTGTACCAAGTCAAACCTCAATATTTCTCTTCACAATTCAACATGGGTTCACATTTTCAGTTAGAGCGAGGCAATAGTCAATTAAAGTTTAAAAAAAAATGTTTCAACAATGTTACTATTTATAACAATATTTTCTTTGTAATAACAATATTCTAATGGCGAAGACAAATTTTAAGGGTCAACTCGATAAACTAATATTGACGATTATAAATAAAATGTACAAAAACGTCTTTTTTTCTAATGGAAAATACGTGTTAAACTTAATGGGGTTTAACTGAGAGCTGATGAATATTTTTCTTTGATTTGAAATATCTTTTTTCTGAGTATTTGTTTTTCAAAATATAACTAAAAACGATTTTTAAATAAAAATAAAAATTGTAATAAAGCAGATGTAGCAATTTTAATATTTAATTTATTTTATGATTTTTAATTATATTTTATATCAGGGAGTTCTTACAAAATCTGAAAAATGCGGCCATATAATGAACGCTAATTAAAATGTAATAAAACGAGATAATACAATTTTCTTGAAGAGATGACTTTTTAACTAAAATTATGAATTTTCAACAAAAGAGTTACGCATTCATCCAAATAGTTGAATTTCCAATCAAAAAGATGATTTTTCAACTCAGAAAATTAATTCACTACCAGTAAAGACGAATTTTCAATAAAATACGTGAATTTTCAACTAAAAAAGATGAATTTTTGACTAACAATCGAACTGGTAAATCTTCAGTTAAAAAACTAATTTTAAACCAAAAATTAAACGAATTTTCTACAAAATAGTTAAATTGCTGACCAAATAAATGAATCTACAAAAAAAAAAAGAATTTTGCAACAAAGTAGTTCAAGTTTCAACCACGCAGTTGAATTTTTAACAACAAAATATTACTTTTTAACTAAATATTTGAATTCTCAACAAAATAATTAAATTTTCAACTAAACAGTACAATTTGTAACCAAACAAGATGAATTTCGAACCGAAAATTAAAGGGGAAGTTTTATGAAAACAGTTGAGAAAAGAAAAATTGTTTTAAAAAGGGTGAAAAGGGGGACTGAGGGAAAGAATGTGAAGTCTGAAATATAAAAGTGATTTTCAAACATATTCGGTTATTATTAAACTATACCGTTGAAGGGGCATCTTTGTTTAATTATTTTTGTCACCATATTGGATTCGCTTTTTTGTTTCCAAACGTTTTAAAAACAGATTTGGAATCAGCGACCCAAAAAGCCAACACAAATGAATTTTCATTCAAATCAAATAATTTGTTGAGTTTTGTCCAGCTTTTTGTGATTCTGGCCCACCATAGGCATTTCCCTTCTCCAATTAATGATTACCGAGATAAAAATTCTTGAAATATGATCATTTTATCAAAAGTTTAATTTTCAATTAACAACATCTGGCAAAATATCCCAAATTTTGGAAAAAATCTTCGCCGTGAGTACTTAGTACAGTAAACTGCACATAATAACAAGAAAAAAAGGAAATCGATGACCCACTTGTTTTCTTTGACATGGAATGCCCCTTTCAGGATTTACCTTCTCATTTGATCAGAATTCGAATAAGGACAAAGCGCTTTAACTTTTGGTCAGAGTACTTTCGGGTTCCGAAAGTTCTGAAATTCCTACAAGTTTCGTATCAATATAGACAATTTGCGGATTCCATTTTTTAACGACACACGTTCCGTATTCCTGAGGAATTTTTCAAATATATTCGCACTCAGTGCAGGCAAAGTCAGACGGAGTTTGGAAAAATTGCAATTGGAATATAGAAAGCGGATCTTATCGGATGAAACGTTACTTGTGGAAAGCATAAAAAGTTACTTCAAGTTATAAGTTTATTATAGTATTATATTCACCAAGAGAATTAAGGATAATCGCTAAGGGGAAGAACAGCGTATGAAACATCTTCATTGTTTCCACGTAGATAAAGAACTAATTAAAGTTCTCTTTAACGCCGTCGGCGATAC
>CAKNWT010331321.1:512-14509 GCA_932066315.1 Andricus coriarius | reverse complement strand
AAAGGTGAGTTAGAAAGAATTCAAGATGAATTAAATAATTGAGTGAATTTAGAAGAATTCTACAAATGCAAGAGAAGTCGAAAAAACTAAAAGAATTCAGGGTGAATTGCAAAAAATATTTGCAAATCTCTTCCTATCTTTAATATCTACGAAATCCGTCACTTTTTGTTATATTTCCTGAAATCCTGGAAATTTCATGAAAATACCTTGAGACTTTTTAAAAATCCTTAAAATAATTGAAATGATTGGAATCTTTTAAATTATCTTCCAGTTCCTATAAAAATATTGAATATCTTCCGAAATTCTAGAAAATTCTTTAAAACCCCATCAAATTTGTGTTAAAATACACCAAAGTATTTCAAATCCTTCGAAATCCCTTGGAAATTTTTTAAGCTCTTAAGCATGCATTGAAATCTGTTAAATCGATTTAAAACTTTATATTTAAAAAGTGGTTAAAAAGTTATTTGAGAAAAGAACACTAAAAGTTACTTAAAGTGCTTATTACAGAAATTCTCGGACTTTTGCCATTTTTGTTTTCAAATCCCCTAACTTTTCCCAGATTTCCCCTGACCTGCAGCCACCCTGATTTCGAATTCAAATGATTTTAATTCAAGAAATGTTATATTTTAAAATTAAAAGTAATTTAAAATTTCATCAAGGAATTGAATTTAGAATAATTTGGACACATTACGGATATTTTAATCAGGGATTCGAACAAACTCAGGTCTGAGTTTTCGATATTTTCCTAATACGCTTTTCTATAAATTAACAAAAGATTAGCTATAAACGCTATAAGCTAAGATAAGTATGAGATACTGAAATTAAAGTTTTTTATCGAAAGAAATTAATAAAAACGGAACGAAAGTTTATACATTTTCTTTTCATATATACAGGAATCACAGCGCAAAATGAGTTCAAAAAAGGGAAAATAGGGTGATTTTCTCACGAAAAAGGGAAAAAAATTAAACATTTATAAAAACATGTCGAAAAGAACAAACAATCTTTTTATAAGAAATTTTATATTTTTTAATAATTTTCAATGATATTTCAGTGATTTCTGCCATTAAATATTTTATTTTTTAAAATTGGATAGACTTAGGTCGTTGGAAATCCATTCACAGTGATATAAAAAAGTGTGAGAAAAAATAGAATTAGTTAAATACAAAATTTTGATTTGTTTAACATCGTTCACACAGATATTTATTTCCAAGATTCGTCATTTCTTCCGTACTATAATTAATAATTTCAATGTAAATATAAAACTACACTCTTCAGTAGAGCGAAGTAAAAATGCTAAAATTAATCAAATCGTTTGAGCTGAGGGATAACAATTTGTAGTCCGACATCCAAAACAAGTAGAGAAAAAAATTTGAAATCTGTTAATATCTTCTGTTCTCATTTTTAAAATTACAATATTTAAAATTTTGAAAATTGAAAAAAGATTTTGCCTTATTCAAAATTTCTTGAAAATGTACAAAAACATGTTTTTTTTGATTGATTCAAACCTGAAATTTCTTCGGCATGAACCAAAGAAACATGTTATTATTGATTATTCCTGGGAAACATTTTTTTCCCTGGTGTATATAATGTCCCAAAATCGCAAAAAAAGTATGAAATCCCAAAAGTCTTGAATCGCAACAAAAGTTTTTTTCCGAAAAAGCAAAATGATTTTTTCCTTGGTTCAAGCTGAATGAATTTCTGGTTCGACATATTCACCATTGAAAAGCCTTTAATTTTAAAAAGGTGTAAATCAAAATTCTTGAATTTGGATGATTTTGAAGAACAAAAATAAAGTTTTTAATTCTAAATTTTACAAACTGAAGAAATTTCTAATGTAAATCATCAAAACTACTCATTTTTACGAATTTTTATTGTAAATTAAAAAAATGAAAAACTCCTCCATGATAAAGATGCATAAAGAAATATTCTTACATCTAGATGATTTTGAAGATCAAAAGTCCAGTTTTCATTTCTAAATGTTCCAAATTGAAGAAATTTCGCATGTAAATTATTAAAATTAATAATTTTTTATTGTAAATTCAACAAATTAAAAACTCTTCTATTTTAAAGATACACAAACGAAAATTCTTAAATGTCGATGATTTTGAAAATCAAAAGTTATGTTTTCAATTGTAAATCTTTCAAATTGATGAAATTTCTAATGTAGATTTTAAATTTTTCAGATTTTTTCTTTTTAAATTTTCAAAATTAAAATCTCCTGTATTTAAAAATGTGTAAATAAAAATTATTAAACTTGAATGATTTTGAAGATCTAAAGTCAAATATTTGGTTGAAAATTCAACTTTATTGTAGAAAATTCATTTTTGGTTGAAAATTCATTTTTGGTAATAAAAATTCAACTATTACAATTCAGTTGAAAATTGATCTTTTTTATTTTAAAAATTCAACTATTTGGTTAAAAAATTATGTAATTTATTGAACATTTTTTTCTTTTTTAGTAAAAAAATTAATTTTCTTGGCTAAAGGCTCAATTAGTAGGTTCTCAATTTATTTATTTCAACTCAATAAACTGTTTTGTATTCAAAAATAATTTTGTTCTTGAAATATTAACGATTATATTTTCCATTGGGAATTCATCTTTCTTTGATTGAAAATTTAGGTGCTTAATTGAAAATAAACTTCTTTGTTGAAAATTAATATTTTGTTTTTAAAGATTCATAATTTAAGTTGAAAATTTAATTTTTTTTTTAATTTGTTTTTTTTGTGGTTGAAAATTAATTTTTGTAACTGGAATGTTAATATTCCTTCTTTAGTTAAAAGTTAAATTTAGCTAAAAGAATTTTTAATTCTAATTTTCAAAATTAAAGACTCTTTAATTTAAAAATGTGTAAATAAAAATTATAAAATTTGAATTATTTTGAAGATACAAAGTCAAGTTTTTAATTCTAAATCTTGCAAATTAACGACATTTCGCATGCAAATTATCAAAATTACTAATTATTTTATCGGTGATTCAAAAAATTAAAAACTTTTCCAGTTTGAAGACGCAAAAATAAAAAATCTTAAATTTAGGTGATTTTGAAGATCAAAAGTCAAGTTTTTAATTCCAAATCGAAGAAATTTCGAACGTAAATCATTAAAATTACAGAATTTTTAATTGTAAACTTCAAACATTAAAAACACTTTTATTTTACAAATTATATAAATAAAAATTCTTGAATTTGGATGATTCCGAAGATCAAATGCAAGGTTTTTAATTCTAAATCGTCCAAATTGAAGAAATTTCGAATGGAAATCATCAAAATGATTAATTTTTTTATTGTATATTCAAAAAACTTGAAACTCTTATTTTAAAGATATCGGGTGCTTCAAATATTGTATTTTCAAATATCGTATATTCAATGAGAAAAGGGGAAAAAAGGGAAGTTTGTTGAAAATAGGGGAAAAAAGGGGAATTTCATGAAAAAAGGGGAAATTAATAAAAAAAGGGGAAGACTGTGCACCCTGTATATAACACTAATGTCACAGTTTCCACATTGTGATTCCATATTATTTTTCGGTAATTTCACTTCTTTCTCAAATTTACAACGCAGTTTTTAGTTATTTTCAATTTGTAGAAATAATAATTTGTGAATATTACAAAAATGACCCCCAACTAAACTCGGAACCCCCATTTAAATCTCATGCAGTTATTTACCGGAACATATTTTCACAAAATCCTGTGAATCGCCAAATTTGACAATGAGGCGCTCTATATCCAAAAACATTTTTTACATGCGTCTTTTATTAAAGATGAACCAAAAAATATTTTGAGGTTATGTATAAAAGATCAAAGGCGTCAACACCTGTACAATTGATAACAAACACTAATTAAGCAAGTCGCATTCAAAATAATAATTAATACTTGAAACAAGGATAATAAATAGTTTAAATATAATTAATATATCCAAAATAGGGAACCGAAATAATTTTAGGTTATAACATTACACCGCGTGCGCGTCTGTTTACTTGTCATCACATAGAATACGGAGCCAAGAAAATCATATTGTCTTTAATTAAATTATATGAGTTGATAAAGAAGTAAAGAATAACATACCATTTTTTAGCAGTTATGGACACCGAAATTTCTTAATTATTTCAACAATGCCGTAACGCGTAATTCATTTTGTTAGCCGCATGGCACATGATGTGCACCGGAAACGGGTGTGAGCGCCATCTTGAAATATTTTGTCTTGACTCCCGCAGTAGTAGTAGTTACGCACGTGGAAAGTTCAAGATGACAACTTTTGATGTTTTGACCTACTGTGAAAACAACAACAATCAAGCATTTTCTATGTTTAAATATAATGGACAATAATTTTATGCGTATAAGAAGAAGATAAGAAACTTAAGTTTTGAAAATTTTATAAACTGAAAAGAAGTTGCAAATTATTTCGTCATTATCAACGATTTTAAACTATAAATGAGTAAATCACGTGGATATGTGCGGTTTGTAGCTTGCTTTTTTAATTACGGTATTAAAACGTGATATTCTACAAAATTAAACATATTTACGAGAGTAATTTAATCCAGCAGAAGGTATTATTTAAAAAAATAAACTAATGGACACATGTGGCAGAAAGCGCAGAAAGCAAACAAATAGACATAACCTATAAACACATCAAACTATGGACAAAAAATAAAGTGATTACACTTTAATTAATAAATTTTGTGTTCTATAAAAATTGTTAAAAATGGCAAATGTACAAACTTGCGAAGTTTGTAGAGGTACGAGTTTTGAGATTATAGATGGAAACTTTTTTTGCATAAAATGTTTCACTCAAAACGACGTAAGTATAAGTTTAATTTTGATTTTGTTTTTCTACATAATGATGTTTCCATATTGATTTAAATTTGCACAATGTTTGTAATCGACACTTTATATGTTAGAATATACAAGAAAATGTGCGGGAGAGATTCGACGCATCGACTCGGATAAGATTTCTTGGCAAAATGAAGCAAAAGTCTGATAAACCAGGTATTTATAAAAATAATTTTATTTTTCCTAATTTTTAATAAAAATAATAATAAAAATTTGAATAACTATTTAGAAATTAGAGAAGATAAAGGAAACTTTTAGAATTTTGGAAGAAATTTAAAAATATTTTATAAATTTTCAGAAATCTTTTCAAATATTAAAATATTTTGAATCAAATTATTAAAAATTTTCCAAGGAATCTTAAAAAATATTGTGTTCTGTTTAACCCTTTCAAAATCCTTAATAAGCTTCAAAAATTTATTTCCAAATCTTCAAAAATCTACATTTTGTTTACCATTTTTTAAAATATTCTCAAGATTTAAATTCATTCTAGAATTTTCTCGAAACTTTCAAATGTCCTTTAAAATTATTCGAATGTTTCCCAAATTATTTGTAAAAATCCTGCAAAATTGAAAAACTACCTTAAAACCTTTCAGAATCCTTTCCAAACATTTTTGAAATCTTTTTAAAGTTTTTGAAATCATGTTAAATCTTCTCTTAAAACGGATTATTCAAAACCAAAAATCATAAAAAAACTTTTCCAGGAATCTGAAGAAATAAATATGTTTATTCTTTAGAAACCTTTTAGAAATCTAGATTTAAAAAATTATTTGACTTCTTTTCATGTTTTAAATTATTCTTGAATCTTTTCAAAAATTTAAAAATATCTTTTAAACTCACTCGAATCTTTTATAAATTTTGTATTCTTGCAAAATTGAAAAATATTGCGTCGAAATTTTAGAAATTTAGGAAATAATTTGAAATTTGTTCAAATCTTTTTCACTTTTCTAATGAAATGTATTTTTCAAAATAAATGTTTTTAATTTCTTGAAATGTTTCAACATTCTTAAAAAGCTTTGAAATTTTGTTTTTAAATCTAAAAAATCTACATTTTGTTAAAATTTTTTGAAATATTCTCAAGATTTAAATTAATTATGGAATTTTTTAGAAACTTTCAAGTATCTTTTAACATGATTCGAATTTTTCCTAAATTATTTTTTAAAATCCTGCAATATTAAAAAAACTACCTTGAAATCTTCCAGATTCCTACCGGACAATTTTGGAAATCTTTTCAAATTTTTGGAAATCTTTTTAAATTGTCTCTTAAAACTTAAAATTTTTTTTTATAAACCTTACAAAAATCTAGATTTAAAAAGTTATTCGACATCTTTTCAATTTTTAAATTATTTTTGAATCTTCTCAAAACTTCTAAATATCTTTTAAACTTACCCGAATTTTTTCATCTTAAAAAATTGAAAAATTTTGCTTCGAAATTTGAGAAGTTTAAGGAAATAATTTGAAATAATTTCAAACCTTTTTCAATTTTCTGTTAATATCCACTTTTCAAAACAAAAAGTAATTTGAAATTTTTCCAGGTATCTTACGAAATGTTTTTTAATTTCTTGAAACATTTCAACAGTGTAAAAAAGTTTCTAAATCTACATCTTGTTAAACAATTGTTGAAAAATTCTCAAAGTTTAAATTAATTCTGGAATTTTTTTTAAACTTCTAAATATCCTTCAACATAATTCAAAATTTTCCTGAATTATTTTTAAAATTCCTGGAAAATTAAAAAAATTGCATTAAAATCTTTCAGATTCCTTTCCGACAATTTTTGAAATCTTTAAATATTTTGAAATCTTCTTGAATATTTGTTCCAAGCTGATTTATCAAAATCAAACATCGTTAAACATTTTTCTATGATTTTTAAGACATTTTTTTTATTCTTTAGAAACCTTTCAAAAATCTAGAATAAAATAATTATTTGACATCTTTTCAAGTTTTAAATGATTTTCGTATCTTCTCAAGACTTCTAAATATCTTTTAAACTTACTCGAATTAAAAATTTTTTTTTTAATCTTGCTAAATTGAAAAATTTTGCTTAAACTTTTAGAAATTTTATGAGATAATTTGAAATCTTTTGAAATCTCTTCTAATTTTCTATTGAAATTTACTTTAAAAAAATAATTCGAAGTTTTCCCAGCAATCTTATGAAACCTTCAAAAATCTACATTTTCCTTCATAGTAATTTATAATAACAAATATATTAAACAAATGTCCCAATTGAACAATTTATCCTGGAAAAAAGTTTTGGAATATTTTTCTGCTAATTGAATGACTGATTCTCATTTATAATAACAAATAGTATAAACAAATGCTCCTATTAAATAGATTTTCCAGAAAAAAAATTATTCGTTCCATTAAGTTGGAAGCACACTGATATTGATATTCAATCGATATGTTGGGCTAAAAATGAAATATACGATTGTTATAAACAAATAATTTAACAAATATAATACTGTAACAGTTGAATATTTCTCTAATAATTTGTTTATAAAAATCATTATTCAAACAGAAGAAATAAATCTTGATAGAATGTCAATATTAGCTTACTTTCAGGAATATTTAATTGAAAATTTCACTTTTTCTAAGAAAAGCCGTTGAATTAGGACATTTCGATAGATTTCAATATATTTCGAGAGGTTTCGATACACTTCGAGATAATTCGGTAGATTTCGAGAGATTCCGAGATAATTCGAGAGATTTCGAGATTTTTTCTGGAGAAGATTTATTAAATAGGATTTTATTTTTCCTAATGTAAAATCAGTGGTGTAGTCCTAAAAGAAAAAGTGGCTTAAACCCAATAAGAAAATCGAACTATATTTTGGGGTAAAAATTAAATTTTTTTTATCGAAAATTATACTATTATATTTTTGGTTGGGAATTCATCTCTTTTGATTAAAAATTCTATTATTTGGTTGAAAATTTAATTATTTTGTTGAAAATGCAACTATATTGTTAAAAAAGTTTTTCAAACTGACAATTAAATTATTCCATTTTTGGTAAAAAATTTATCTCTTTCAGTTAAAAACTTATCTTTTTTAGTTGAAAATTCAACTTTTTGGTTGAAAATTCGTGTATTTTATTGAAAATTCGTCTTTCTTGGTAGAAATTCAAACTTCGGTTATTCACAATTCGGTTATTTCACTTAAATTTGAACTACTTTGTAAAGAAAAATTCTATTAAGGATTCATAATTATAGTTAAAAATTCAAACTATTTCCTTTAAATTAACTTTTATGTTGAAAATTCTACTTTTTTGTAGAAAATTCATCTTTTTTGCTTGAAAATTCAACAATTTCGTAGAAAATTAAACTGTTTGGTTGAATATTAAACTATTTTATTGAAAAATCATATTCTTGGGTTCAAAATTCAATTTTTTTGTTAATAATTCGTACTTTTGGCTTTAAAATTAAATAATTTTGTTAAAAATTCATGTTTTTTGTTCAAAATTCGTATTTTTTGTTGGTAGAACATTAATCATCCTTGGTCGAAAATGCATCATTTTGATTGAAAATTTAATAACTTTATTGGAAATTCATTTATTTAATAAAAATTATTTTTCTTTTATCTGAAAATTGAAAAATTCCATGTTTGGTTAAAACTTTATCCTGTATATTTGATAAGTTAAATATTCAACTGTTTGGTAGAAAATTCATGCATTTTGTTGAATAGTCATCTTTTTGTGTAGAAAACTAATCTTCTCTGTTGAAAATTTAACTTTTTGGTTGAAAATTTTACTATGTAGTAGAAAATTCATATATTTTGTTAAAATGTTGTCTTTTTGAGTAGAAAAATATTCTTGTTCGCCGAAAGTTCAACGTTTTGGTTGATAATTCAACTATACTGTTAAAAACCTATTTATTTTTGGAAAATTTAGCTATTTCGTTAAACTCATCATTTTTGGTAGAAAATTCAACTATGTTGTTAAAAATTCATCCTTTTGGATTGAAAATTCAACTTTTATGGTAGAAAAGTCTCCCTTCTTGGTTGAAAATTTATCTTCCTTGGTTGAAAAGTAACTTTTTTAATTAAAAATTCAACTTTCTTCGAAAAAATTGGTCTTTTTGGTTTGAAAATTTTACTATTTGGTTAAATCCTTAACTATTTTTTGGAAAACTCGTCTTTTTAACTGGAAAATTTTTTGAAAATTCATTTATTTGATTAAAAATTATTCTTTTTCGGTAGAAAATTAAACTTTTTGGTTCAAATTTCATTTCCCTGGTTGAAAATTAGTTGGTTTCATTGAAAATCAATTTTTTTAACTAAAAATTTAACTGTTCCATTTTTCGTCGATTTTTTGTATGGACATTTAATCTTTTTGGTAGAAAATTAATCTTCTGGGTTGAAAATTCAACTATTTCCTTAATAATTTATTTTTTGATTGAAGATGCATCATTTTGGTGAAAAGTTCATTTGTTTTGTTAAAAATTTAATACATTCTTTTGAAAATTCGTTTGTTTTTTGTTTTGTTGAAAATGAATTTTTTTACTAAAAATGTAGCTACATCATTTTTGCTATAAAGTTGATATTTTTCAGTTGAAAACTCACTTATTATGTTGAAAACTCGTCTTTTTTAATCGATAATTAAATTATTCTTGTACAAAATGCATATTTTTGTGTTGTAAATTCAATTTTTTTTTAAATTCGTCTTTGAAACTTAAAAACTCAACATTTTGGATGAAATTCTTTTTCTTTATTGGTTAAAAAATCTTTCTGGTTTGAAAATTAACTATTTTGTTGAAAGTTCGTATTTTTTAGTTTAATTTAACAGTTTTTTGTTGAAAAATAAAATATTTTTTTGTGAAAATATCATCTCCATCATGAATTTTATTACACTTTTTGTTGAGAATTTATTTTTTTTCTCAAAGATTCATCAGTTTGGTTAAAAATTAAACTACTTTTTTGGAAAATTAATTATTTTAACTGAAAATGTAATAATAAAATTTTACGTGAATAAGTCTTAAATTTTTGACATTCTTTGTCGCTGCCATTCAACTGAAAGTCGATTCTTAATTATGTGTATGAATTTGGCAACATTCCTTCCTTCGAGTTTTTCAAATTACCGAATCAGCATTGCGGAAAAGCGACAACAATGTCTTCGAGATTTTCGTGACACACCTATTTTTTAGGGTATGATTTTAACAGATTTTAAAGAATTTCAAGAGTTTTAGAAAATTTTAAGGAATGTCAAGGAATTTTATAGGATTTCCAAAGATTTTAAACTCAATTTTAAGGGATTTCAAGAAATTTCACAATATTTTGAGGATTTTATTAAATCTCCAAAGATTGAAAAACATTCTAATGATTTCTAGGGATTTGAATGGTTTTTGAAGAGAACTTCAATGAATAAGTTTATTTTAAATTATGTTAAGAGGGATTTAAAATTATTTCTACCTATTTTAATGCATTTTTATGAATTCAATGGATTTTAAGGGATTTCAACAAATTTTTATAGCAATTTAGGGAATAAAATAACTTTTATTTCAAGGAATTTCTACAGTTTTCAACGTTTTCAAAGGAAGTCGAAAGGGGTAAAAGATTGCAAGGGATTTCTACGGATTTTATCAGATTTCAATGATTTGAATGGATTTAAAAATATTTCCAATGGTATCAAGGGATTTCAATGAAATTCCAAGTGATTTTAAAGCTTGCAAATTTTTGAAAAAAGTAATTAAAAAAGTTTTGTAGGTGATCAACTGTAAATATAATTTAATTATTCATTTATGAAATTGAACTTTAGTTCTAGTATTAAAAATGGAACATAATTTGATTTTACAAGATGATTCTGAATCTTTTAAAAATTAAACAGATTACAAATTTTAACATCAAGAATTGAAAAGTTAAAATGAATAAATATTTAACCAAAGAAATTAATTTTCAACGAAAAATGTAATAGTTGATATTTCAATTTAAAAACATTTTAATTTTAAATAATAAAGGAATTGAATTCTACCAAAATAGACGAATATTGAGCAAAACAGTCGAATACTTAACAAGCAAGTTAAATTTTTAACCAAAGTAATTGAATTTCTACAAAATAGATGAATTTTCAAACCAAAAAGATGCATTTTCCACCAAATACATGAATTGTCAACGTCATACTTATATTTGTAACAAAAAATATCAATTTTTAACCAAAAATGGAATAGTTAAATTTTCATTTAAAAAAATGAATTTCCAACCCAGAAAGCAATGCATTTTCAACAAGGTAAATAATTTTCTACCAAATAGTTGAATTTTCAGTTAAAAACATGAATTTTCAATAAAATAGTTCATTTTTTCCACCGAATATATCAATTTTCAAATAAAGTGTGCTAAAGTGTTAAATTTTCAACCAGAAGAATGACTTTTTAAGAAAGTAGTTATACTTACAACGAAGTAGTTGAATTTTCCACCAAAAAATATTAATTGTAAACAGAACATTTTTTTTTTTAACAAAAAAAAATGAATTTTTAACACAACAGTTAAATTTTCAACCAAAGATATGAGTTTTCAACTTAAAGGATGAAACTTCAACCAGAAAATTAAATTTTTAAGAAAATAGTGCAACTTTCAACCAAGTATTTGAATTTTTGACCATTGCAGATTAATTTTCAACCAAACAGTGGCATTTTTAACCAAAAAATATGATATTTCTACAAAAAGAGATGAGTTTTTAGGGACGCCTGAAAAATCCCCAAAAGTAAAATATTTGCAATAAAGAATTCTCTGAATTAAAAAAATTGCCGAACATTTTAAAATTCGGAATTCAAAAATTCCCGAATAATAAAATTCTCAACAGTTTATCATATTATCCAATTTGGAAATTTTCGATAATAACAAATTCCTGAAATAGAATTGCCGACTATAAGGAAATTTACGTTTTTACGATTACGCACGTGTTTAGATTCGGAAATTTTCCTGTGTCGGCAATTTTATAGCGTCAGATATTTTATAATGTCGGCAATTTTATTTATCGAAATTTTTCATTAGTTCTGCTGAATTTAGACTTTGAACGTTAAACTTTTCATTGTTCCATTAAAAAAACTTAATTTGTAACAATTGGACAATTATATTAATTTGAAACAACTTAAAATAAAAATAATTTTACTTATAATTTAAAAAAAGGTTTCGTTAAAAACATGATTTAATCGTTTGATTTTTAATGTTTTTAACTTAAAATTGCTTAAAATGATATAATTTTGAACATTTATAAATTTATTAATGATTCTCGAATTAGGAGCTTGAAAATGATAGCGTGACATTCTATTTTTCACCAGAAATCTTTGAACTATTCAATTTATAAAAGTTTAAAATTATAAATTGTGCAGTTTAATGGCATTTAATTTTAAATTATTTACCTAAATGTGTGAAAAACGCCCATTTTATACGCTTTAATCATTGAGCGTTTGAATACAAAATTTCTGAATTAAACTTTTTTTAAGCTTCAATTATAAAAGTTTAAAATTTAAGAGCTCCACTTTAAGTGCTTTAATTTTTTGTTTAGTATTGATTACATCAAATGAGAAAATTTTAAGCTCCAAGAGTTTGAATTTTTTAATTTCAATTACCCTGAAAAATTTTTGCTAACGGGAAAAACCGGGCATTTTTTTCTTTGATTAAAACGGCCACCCTGATTATTTATTCGAATGCTGATTATCCTAAAATGAATATATAAAAGTAAACATAATATCAATAAAAAGAATTATTTTTAAAAAATAGTAAAAGAATTAATTTGCAATTATTAACGAAAAATTGCTTTTCTCTCTCTTTAGTTGAAATAGAGGGATGGACGTCTTGGGAATTATACAACTTCATTTTACACGGAATAACTAATGAAGCTATTGAACTCGGAGCTTCATCAGCAATAAAATTAACAGTATTACAATTGTGGACAACTTACTTGGGAAGAATTGAAGTTGCATTTACTTCAACGAAGAAAAAGTGTGTACCAAAATTAGCACGAAAATTTCACAGAAGGTAAATATTGCACATCTGCTAAATCTTATTCAATTGAAGTAAAAATAGGTAAAACGCTGCGTTCAAGTGTTTTAATTTTAATATTTTAGGGATGCTGAAATTATTTACGGGAGAATAAAGCAGCGTAAAAAGAGAAAGAGAAGAAGAGGTAGCACGAGTGCTTCGTCAATGATTTCAAGTTTTCAAAGCACGGGAAGTGTCTCGTCTAGGTCATCAAAGAAAAATATAGTATGTATTCGAAATATTAAAATTTCTGTAATTGGGTACATTTTTTTCATGCATATCTTGCATATCGCCTAGAAATGGTTTCATATCGACGCAAAAATATATCCATTTTTTTTTGTTTAAGAAAACCTGATATTTAGAGGTGGCGCAAGTCCCATGAAGTTTAACACATATTTCCCATAATAAAAAAAGAAATTTTTGTACATTTTATTCAGAATCGTCAATATTAGCTGAATCGAGTTGAAACTCAACATTTATCTTCACAATGAGCCATAGAATATGAATAAAATATTACTTAGAAAGTTTTACAAAGTCCCAAAAAAAAAACATTTGTCAAAAAATGGGTTCGGCGAGTTTTTGTCGCTAATTATGATTTGTTGTAAATTTTTAAAACAATTGTTTTTAGCAATTTTCTCTTAGAATAGAGTTACAAAGTCGCGTTTTGATCAAAAATGTTCCACCTTTTGTCCAAATTTCAGTTAGAATAAGGTAATATTTAATTAATGTTAACAGACATAATTGTTTAAACCCCCCCCCCCCTACTTCTCTGTAGAAAACACGTCTCTTCGATGATAATATACATATATAAAGGTTAGAAAGACCTCAAACAAATAATTAATTGATTATAACATCTCACGGTCAAGGTAGACTTACTCTATTCAGGAAATTGCTTCAGGTACTCTATTACCACTTGTAGTAAATATTTTTGCTGACTTTTGTCTCTAGTAAGAGGGGAATTAAATTCAGATATCAATATTACAAATATCTGTTTTATTTCATAAAATTATATTCACAAAAAGAAAGAGATTGTTTAAAATATGATTCTCTCTAATGTTTATTTACTATTTGTTCATAACTTAAAAGGCAAAGCAAAGTTAAACACTTTTAAAAAACCGCAACTTTGTAGCACTTATCTAAGAGAAGATAGTCATAAACAATAATCAATTGTTTAAATAAGCATGTTTGTTAACTTGTATTAAATATCACCTCAC
>CAKNWT010331319.1:0-13322 GCA_932066315.1 Andricus coriarius | reverse complement strand
TTTTTTTTTTTTATTCTCTCTACTTTGCCTAAATATAAAATGATATTATCAGCAGAGAAGATTTTATCAACTCATGCTGTCTCTTTTCTCATATGATCATAATAAAAATAATAAATTACAGAAGATTTCAGTACAATTCCTTTTCTGAAATTTTCTCTAAAATGCATTTTTATCTTTAAAATATCATGTTCTGGGGACACCTATATAGTTCTTAGGGACATCTTTAATACATGTTCTGTCTTACCTTACAGATAATATTTATGAAATAAATAATACTCTGTATATTTTAGATTCTGAAGAAAAAAGTGGAAAGAATATTCTTGTTTAAAAAATATTCTACTCTCGAATTTTATTTTTTCCTTTGTAATCCCCAATTTATTTACATAACTGCAATTTTAAACAATAATCTACTAAGTGGAACTACTTTCTGGAAAATTCAGCTTTTGCTTGATGATTCATCATTTTAGTTCAAAAATAATTTTTCAAAATTTAGCTTTTTTGTTAACATTTTTTTAACCGAAAATTTAGCTAATAATAATAATATAAAAATTCAACTCTTTGGTTGAAAATTTCTGTATTTCGTTGAAACTTTGTCTTTTGTGGTAGAAAATCATTCTTCTTTATTACTAATTCATATTTTTGGTTGCAAATTGAACTATTATGTTAAAAATTTCACTAAATTAAAATACTTGGTTGAAAATTCATGTATTTTATTTAAAGTTATTCTTTTTTGTTAGAAAATTAGTTTTTTTTATTGAAAATTAATTTTTCTTAGGTTTGGTTTGGTTGAAAATTTATTTTAGTTGCTTTAAAAATTATTTCGCTGACTAAAAATGGAACTATTCTATTTTTTGTTGAACATTTATCTTTTTTAGTTTAAATTCATCTATTTTGTTGGAAATTCGTCTTTTTTTGGTAGCAGTATAATCTTTTTGGTTAAAAATTAAACTATTAGGTTGAAAATTCTATTAAAAATTAAAATATTTGGTTGAAAATTCATTTTTTTTATTAAAAATTATTCTTTTGTGATAGAAAATTAATCTTGTTGGTTGAAATTTCATTTCTTTGGTTCAACATTAGTTTTCTTTAAATCGAAAATGAATTTTTTAAACTAAAAACGTAACTATTCAATTTTTGGTCAATTTTTTTATAGGCGTATAATCTTTTTGGTTGAAAATTTGTCTGTTTGGTTCAAAATTCAACTATTTCGTTGAAAATTTATCTTTTCTTTGGTACAAAATTCATCTTCTAGGCTGAAAATTTAACCATTTTGTTAGAAATTTGATTTTTTGATCCAAGATGCATGGGTATACTTGAAAGTTCATTTCTTTGGTTAAAAATACAACCAATTTCGTTGAAACTTCGTGTCTTTTGTCGAAAATTTA
The DNA here is from genome assembly GCA_932066315.1 of Andricus coriarius. NCBI lineage: Eukaryota > Metazoa > Arthropoda > Insecta > Hymenoptera > Cynipidae > Andricus > Andricus coriarius. Next base: position 11,937 of record CAKNWT010331319.1, on the reverse strand, counting down.
TTAATTTTTTTTTACTCGAAATATAGCTATTTTATTTTTCTATAAAATAATTTTTCCAGTTGGAAATCCACCTATTTGGTTGAAAACTCTTTTTTTTTAGTCAAAAATTCAATTATTTTTGTGGAAAATGCATATTTTTGTGTTGCAAAGTCAACTTTTTCTAAAAAATTCGTTCTTGTGACTTGAAAACTCAACTTTTTGGATAAGATTTTTCTAATAGATAGATAACATTGATGAAAAACAATTTTTTTGATGGTTTAAATACAATAATTTCATAATTTGAAATGTTTTTAGTTCGGATGTTTTATAATTCGGCAATCTTCTGTCGGAAATTTTATTTTTCGGGAATCTTAAAATTCGGTAATATTATAAACTTTCCGCAATTTTATTGCGAATTTTCCAATTCGGGAATTTCACAGTATCAACACTGTAAAAAAATGGTAAAAATTCAGGTTTTTGAAAAAATCCGCTTTGAAGAATAAATTTTAGAAAACCAGCAGCAATTTTGTTATTTCAAAAAAAAATTAATATTTTGGTATCAGTTAAATGATTAAGAATTCCCACATCGAATAAAAAAAAAGAAAATCTTAACTACTTACTCTTGTTCGGAAAATAATGCATTTTTGAAAAAACTTTCTGTCATTTTATAGGGAATTCGGTAAGTCTATTTGGTAATAACAATTGTTTATAAAACGAGAACTGTTGTTGAAAGGCAATCTATTATGACAAGATATTATAATTTTTTTTTGAAAAACTGCACAGAAATTAATTCTGCGATATTTTATTGGTCGATAAAACAATGTGTAGCTTCATAGTCCAAAGCTTTTCCAAAAAATCATCATTTCGAAATCTTGCGTTAAACTCATTGCTAAATCTAGTAAATTGTTCTTGAATTTTTTTTTTATTTATTAAAAAAAAGTCGATTATACTCTTTAAATCTGAACCAAGGACACGGATAAATATTACTTTATTCCTGAGTAAGCATAACAAATTTTCACACGAGGAATTGATATTATTGCGAAGCAGAAAATACTTCATTTGTTATTATAATCATTCTTTGATAAAATAAATATTAGACCCGAGAAAAATCCCAAAATTTAACCCCCTCCCTCTCCGTAAATATTTGTCGTCATGGAAAAACAATTTTTCTACCAATTGCCATTCAATAGTGCTACACTTTGGTGAAGTTTGAGTCCGATCAGAAATTTAATATTATTTTAACTTTTAACGAATTAATTTAATTATCTTTTTTGAATTTGGAAGATTATCTTTTAATTATGATAATATTATGAAGAGTTCTTCACTTTTTATTAATAATCCGGAAAAAACATTGTCTAATATATCTAATTTTAATGTATCAAAAATATTTGTAATAAAAAATGTATGATTGGATTTTTTAAATATGTATAAGATGTAGCTCGCTTCTTCTGGACCTGACGTTGCATCTGATAACCGACAAATCTCGTATTTTTAGCTTCGCAATATTTATTCACGTTCTTGGTTACAATTTAAAAAGTTACGTAAGCTAAGTTATTTATAAAGTTAATTTATAATTTTAAAAGTTCTACTTGATTTGATGAATTTGATTATCATGCGAAATTATTTAAACTTTCAAATGGATGTTCTTTGAAAGCAGTACCTTTAGTTTCTGTGGTGCATTTAGCGAAGCATGCATTTTGAAAGGATCATTACAGTTGTACCAAAACCAGAGTATCAATGCCGATCTTGTTGTTCAGTTTTCAGTCATAATTAATTGTTAATTTTACATAATTTTACACAATTCAACGAAGAAATCACTATAAAATATGCATTTGCAAAAACCTAAATACGGGAGAGATCAGGTATTTTTTTGTCAATGAATCGGACAAACTCGAGACCACCTTTTGATGGACCGTTCTTGCAAATTTTGAGTTATTGATTTAAAAAATAATTTGATTTGGTCATTTCTTTCGTATAACCAAATAATTTTGTTTTTAAATCAAGATACTACAAATCTTTGAAGGTCACAATAAAGGGCTAAAATGCTTCCGTCAAAACCCGGTTAGCACAAAAGTTTCCCTGAACATTCCTGGAACATTCCAATATAAGGTTCGGAGAATTCCGAAAAATGTCCCAGGAAGGTCCTCGGAAGTAGGTAAATGTCCGCATATCCAGGAAGATTCCCAAGTGGGGAATGGTGTCCATTTGAAAAAAAACACCCACGTTTGTGGATTTCCATATTAGTTTTTTGCATAAAATGGCTTTCTGTGTTTGGAAAAATAGTGATGTGATGACATTTTTGTTTTAAAATACTTCGTAGAAGTGTTATTATGAAGAAGAAAAACAGTTCCCAGATAGCACAAAAGTTTCCTTGAACATTCCCGGAACCTTCCTTGGGAACATTCCTTGATGCACGGACAATTACCTACTGCCAGGAACCTTCGCGGAATGTTCGTGACAGATTTTCGCATTATATAAAATTAATTATTATAATGCGAAATTTTTTTACGAAGATTCCCGAAACCCTCCTTGGGCACATTTCTTGATGCGTGGATATTGACCTTCTTTCGGGAACCTTCCTGGAACATTTTTTGGAACATTTTTAACGAACATTGCGGGAACCTTCCTTGGGAATCTTCCCGGATATGCGGACATTTACCTACTTCCCGGAACCTTCCTGGGCCATTTTTCGGAATTTTCCGAACCTTACATTGGAATGTTCCAGGAATGTTCAAGGAAACTTTTGTGCTATCCGGGAACTGTTTTTTTTTCTTCATAATAACACCTCTACGAAGTATTTTAAAACAAAAATGTCATCACATCACTATTTTTCCAAACACAGACAGCCACTTTATGCCAAAAACTAATATGGAAATCCACAAACGTGTATGTTTTTTTTCAAATGGACACCATGCCCCACACGGACACCATACCCCACTCACCCCTAAATAACGTTGGACTGAGAGGACAACCTTGTCTTACTCCCCTGGTGGTAACGAAACATTCCGTGATCCCCTCTCCCGTAATAAATTCATTTAAGGTCCTTCCGTATATTTTCCCTATCATGATCAGCATTCTGCCCTCAATCCCTACCCTCTTCAGTCTTCTTCAAATCCACAATAGCCTTAAAAAGCTCCTTAAATTTAAGAGGAAATTCCATTTCTGTCAAGAAGCATCCTTGTGACACAAGAGGAAATTTCTCTTAGTGTCATTTAAGTACCAACAAATTCAAAGAATAGCGTATAAAATCTTAAAATATAATATTTTACCCCTGCAGAGGCTAGTTTTTGAAGCCAAGGAATAGTATTTTTGGTCTAACTGGGTCAATTTTTTCTCTGAACGCATGGTAATATCAGCTCTATTCCATGGAAAACAATATTATTATATTCACGAGAATTAACATTAAATAATGGAGTTTTTTGGGACAACCTAATCTACAATCTTTTTTTTTAATCATTCACATAAATCACCGACGAGTCTCATTTTGAGATAATTGTACAAAATACTCAAAAAGCGGGAATATTATCAATTTCTAAAACATGAGACACTAGAATTCTCTAAAAGTACAGTTTTATATAATTATATAGTTAGCCCAGTGGGCATAAAAACATGAACGTCCTGAGAACGTTCTAAAGAAGATCCTAGGACGTTTGTGTCAGTCCAATTGATGTCCTAAAGGGACGTCTTAAGAACATTCTCAGGACGTTGATGTTTTTGTGCCCACTGGAAGGTTAGGTTGTAAAGCAGCTCAGTTGTACCTCGGCCTTTTATGTTCACTCGTCTATCTCTTTCTGTAAGCTAATGTACATATTTCGTGGAACATAATAAAGATTTTACGTGAGAGAAGTTTTAGGATCCGGAAGCTACGATCATGGTTCCTCAAAGCAACCAATCCCGATGCAACTGGAACGTTTACATCATCCACTTTTGCTCCTTCTGTCCTAGAAGGTAAGCAAGAGCGGGAAATTTATGCGAGAGAACATCGTTCAACACTGTTCCTTGGAGTCAGGTCTCTAGCCGCGGATGACGTTACGCGGCAGACGGGACAGTTGGAGATGAAGGTTTCACCTCTGGATATTTTTTTTAGAGCTACCAATCTTTGTAGAATGTTATGAGGAACAGTGTTGACGGTTTGCGATGGCTTGAGCCTGACGCTGGCAAGCCGGAATCTTGTTGAGTTGGCTAAGAAATGATGCTTTCATACCTCCAAGACAGCCGATTATATGAGAACTACAAGATGGACTTTTTAGCCTTGGTACAGCCTGCTCTGTTCGAAAAGAAGTGCTTGATATTTCGCCCGTTTTTCTTTCTCCTTTGCCGTGATATTACCATCATCTGGTGCCGAGAATACGTTGAGTGGTGGAAAATAGGAAATTCCAGTAGATCTTACACTGATCATTCTCCACAACGGACTCGAGTTCCCCCTGGGCGTATGACAAGACGGGCAATAGATCAACACCATAGAAGTGCCTAAGATGGTAATGTAACACTTTTAGAGCCTCATTCTGTCTCTCGATGTACCCGTAACATGCATACTTTGAGCATCCACTGAGAACATGCCCAAGTGTTTCTGGCTCTTGCTTACACGCTCGGCAGTTAGTATCGCCTACAGTATATTCATTATGCTCTCGCGGTAAACTAAGGTGTCTATAACGCCCTCTTCACAGGCAAAAAGGAATCCCTCAGTCTCCGATCTCAATCCAGCAGACTTGAGAAACATGTTGAACAGACCCATCGAGAGCTCAACATGCTCTCCCAGTAGAGCTTCCTGTACACGACTTCACGACTTCTGAGCTCCGAAGGTGCTAGTGATGCTGGGCCATGTGTAGTGTCGCTGGAATCAAAAGGGAGGCCAAGCTCCTCTGCGGCCCTATCTGCGGCATGGTATAGAAACGCCGCAACATGGACGAGTTCATTTGATGTACGAGTCGTATAAGAGAATCTGCACTATTTAGAACTGAGCAAACTGTAGCCAGAACCTTTCTTCGATGAAGACACTCCAAGCTTAGCAAGCCTCTACCCCCTTTATCTCGAGGTGGGTATATTCGAGGTACGGAAGATCTATTATGATGACATCGATGCTTTGTCATCATCTTGCGTGTGCTTCGGTCAAGTTGCTTCAACTCATCGACGTTCCATTTTACTGCACCAAATGTGTAGAGCAGTATAGAAACGGCCAGCATATTGGCAGATCTATTATTATTATTATTATTATTATTATTATTAATTATGAAAATGGTATATTTAAAAAAAAGTGGCAATGATGATAAACACTCTGTAAATAAGAAACTTGTAATACAACATTTCTACAATATTGTGCAAGTCATGAAGCTGTAATTTGTAAACTGTATATATATTATCTTTAGACCGTCTCGTCGTTCAAGAACTAACAGATTTATGAAATACAAACATCTTACTCAAATAACCTTTAACAATCCAAATTCGCCTTGCAGATATTGACGAAACAGATTGCGACCAGTATATATATAAATAAATTTTTTCTGCAATATTCAGTAGTTGTACTGTTCTTAAAATTCGGCCCCATCAGCGAGTTACCATTATTTCGAAAAATGAAGATAATTATCGGTACCCTATTCTTCATATTGGCAGTTTTCCCCAATCCTATTGGTAAATATAATAATATCTATAATTTTTAATGCAACTATCACTGTTATTAATAATTCTTAATAAAAAACTAGGAAACATGATTTGCGCGCCTCGAGAAGTCAAAAAAATAATTTCTGCTTATTTCTCGGTTTTTCTTCTGGTTTATAAAAATATTTCCCGTTCATTGAAATTAAAAAACTAATATTTTTAATTCTAATCTTTTTCCAATTTCACACTTAAAATTTGAATTGAAGCAAAAGATTTCTAAACAGTTGAAAATTCTTAAATTGTTAATTTTAAATTTGTGACAGTATGAAAGAAGTAGCCTTAACAAATAAATTAAAATTCGAAGCCTAAAAAATGAGAAAATCTCTAAACAAAAAACACTTTATATTTCCGTTTCCTTGAAATTGAAAGCCATACAAAATTCAACAATTTTTATTCTGAAGCTTCCGATCTTAAAAAATAGCACTACTAACATGTAAAACTGAATTAATTTTATTTAAAATATTCCTAGCCGTTTATATTTAAGTTATTTTGAATTTCAATTTCTTAGAATTGTACAGTATTATCAAATCAGTGTCTTGCTTCACATTGTGCAATTTAAAATTAAGAACCTCGAAAATAGAACCATTTTAAAAGAATTGTACGCTAAAAAATAAAGATTCTAAAAAATGATTAAAAACTGTTCACTTTAAATTTCATGCTACCAAAAATGAATCGTTTTAAACTTAATCCTGGAAATTTAAACTTCGCATATGAAAGCGAATTGTAATATGTTAAATTAGAATTTTAGGAATACAAGAAACATAATTAATAGGTATTCTTTGAATCAAAATTTGTCAAATTTCAGTAATTACGATCAAATTCTACTAATTCGATTAGGGAAATGTTATCTACTAGAGATTAGTAGGAAATTGGGACCCTACAAATGTTACCAGATTATGAGAAAATAGCCCATGATTTTTGTCACGTCGATTTGATGCCGTAACTGCCTGTGAGTGTTAGACGTTTCCCCGCAATTCGCAGGGAAGTGACAAAGGATGTGCGTAGGTGTCTCATTATGCTTTCCGCGTAGACGACAGAGGGGACTTTCCGCATGCCCAATCTTATGTCTGTAATATCCGAGGTTCCCATGTCCTATACACGTTTCTGTTAGCACTTTGATTTCGTTTCTCCCGAGCTTGAGTGTTTCCCTTGCCCGTTTAAAATTATGTTTTCAGCCCAAGAGTGTTTTGGCCTGTCTGCAACCAGAGACCAAATCCCACTGATTCTGATGTTCCTCAGTCAGCCAACTGTTAATTTCTTCAGTGACTGACCTACTGGAAATACCTACATCTGGCTCGGATCCAGTAAAATTTCCTCTTGCTGCTGGTTAAGCTAGCCTATCCGATATTTCATTGCCCTTGATATCGCTGTGCCCAGGGATCCATAGCAGAGCAACTCGGGTTTCTGTCGCTGACATATTTAGTGCCTCAAAGTATTCCCATACTAATAGCGACGTGGTCGTTGTTCCATTCAAGGCCAATATAGCAGCCCTGCTGTCTGAGCAGATGCGGATGTTTGTTTTGTTTTCATACTCATTTGCCTTGCAGGCGCACAAAAGTATGGCCATAATCTCAGATTGTAGAACTGTAGCGTATGATCCCATCTCGATTGTGAAGCCCATTCCATTCCTTCTACGATATATACCGGCTCCTGCATTCTCATCGTTTCTGGAGCCTGGGCATGTTCAGTGTCCGCCTCCTCGCAATGTCGACTGGGATCTTCACTGCTGTCGAGATCCTGTTGTCATTTATCAAACTTAGTGACCAGGCCGCCTTGGCAGATATAACCTTGATAGTGAGATGGAGGGGCTCTAAACCTATTAGTGCCCCCCAGTGCCATCGTGGGTGTCGACTTCAAGGCACCAGTGATGCCTCTCAAAATCAGTCCCCTGATCCTTTCCAGTCGACACTTCACAGTGGACAGCTCGATCCTGCTCCACCAGACCACCGCCTCATAGGTTAGCGTGGGTCGCAAGATCGCTGTGTAGATCCACATGAGTGTCTCCGGTTTCAAGTCCCAGCTTTTCCCTATTGCTCTCCTACAGATCCGTAGAGTCGCTACTAGCTTCTTGCACTTGTTTTCCAGGTGCTCGTTCCATAACAGCTTCTTATCCAGAATTACTCCTAGATATTTAGCTCGTTCTTTGATTTTTAGTTGTTGTCCTCCACGTTTCAGTGTAGTCGTGGTTCCCCACTTCTACCTTCAGGTGTAAACAACCGCGCCTGTCTTACTCGGATTGACCGATAGTCCAGTTTTCTTACACCATGAATCGGCTATCAGTAGTGCTTGCTGAATTACTCCGAAGAGTGCATCCAGATGCTGGCCGCGCGTGATAACCCGTATATCGTCCGCATAGCCTATGACGTGGTGACCCGGACTCGAGAGTAGATAAAGCATTTCATCCACTACTAGGCAATACAGCAAGGGCGATAAAACTCTTCCCTGCGGACATCCCGAGTCAACGGTTCCACATAAAGTGGTATTAGTCGTAGTTAGATTCCTGTTAACCGACATGTGGAACGTACATTCCACGACTGCAGTAGGCACACCATGTGTGATCATAGCCGCCCTGATCACCTCTTCAGAGGTGTTGTTAAAGGCTCCTTCAATGTCGAAAAACGTTCTAATCGCGAGGCCTTTCTCCTTCAGTTGTCATTCAATTAGGTTCACTGCTCCGCTTAGGACCGTCTCCGTCGAGTGACCATCCTTGTAGGCGTGTTGCTCTTTCTGAAGTGGCCTCCTTGACAAGACTTATCGCGAATATATCTATCCACAAGTCTTTCCAATGATTTTAGTAGAAAAGATGTTAGGCTAATAGGACGGAAATCCTTGGGTAAGGTATAACCGATCCTACCTGCATTCGGAATAAAGACTACTCTCGTATCCCTCCATGCCGCTGGGACATGTCCCAATGTCAGACTAGCCCTAGCAAGTCTCACTACCGGCCCTATGATGGTATATCCAGCCCTCTGTAAGAGGACTGGATATGTGCCATCTGGGCCAGGAGACTTGTAAGGGCTGAAGGACTGCAGGGCCGACCTGGCCCTAGAAGGGGTGACAATCTCGTTGGCTAGCTGCCGTTTCGGACCGAATTGGATTTCTGACCCATTTGAGGCCAGCGGATACAATGGATTCCAAAACGAACTTTATCTGTGGGTGATCGGAGAGAGTGGGTTCATCTGAAACTCTCCACCTCTTGATGTTATCTCTTAAACTACTGGTACAGAAAGTGATGTCAATGACTTCCTCCCAGACCGTGTTATGGAACGTTGGGGTGTTCCATTGCATCGAAGCAGTAGAAGAATACCTCTTATGTATACCTAAAAAATAACTTAACGAATAACCGAAAAAATTTAAATTAGCGTCAAAAACTCGCAAACGCCATTTTTTCAATAATGGGGTTTTTTTCAAACCCATAAAACAGGCCAAATAAAACAGTGAAGTAGCATCAAATACATTAACTTGATTTGTAAAGTGTTTTAATTTACTCCCATTAACAAATTTAAAACTTGGTTAGTGGCTGCAGTGCGCGAGTACTCAGTCAGTATATTGCGCAATATTATGCAAAACCCAAAGTATCCGTGTATGTTGAATTCTTCTAGTCAGCCGCATGGAAATTTGACATTTACAGACATGAAATTAAAAAGAAAAAAGTAGAACCAGATAAAAACCGGAATAGAGAGGTGGACGAGGGGATTTTAAACTAAGGGGTTATTTTCGAAGCTGGAAAGAGCTGGACAAGGCTGACGGGTTGAGACCGGACGTCCCAACTCTAATCAAGTAATAAATTTCAAAAGAAATATAATGATTTTTAAAAACGCGAAACATATTGTTAAGAGTCGTAATCGCAGTCTCAAATTAGAAAAGTTTTATTTTAATATATATTGGAAAATAAAAGCTGAAAGTCAATATATTAGAAAAATAGTACACTTTTTTCCTTGATTCCTGAAATTTGTCAGAAAGACAGGAAAATTAATCTCAACAGTAAATACTTTTTAAATATTTTTTTTACAAGAAAGAAGAAAGAATCCAATATTGAACAACACGAAGCGATGTGTTCAAATTTCTCTGTTAGTCGATGTCACTGTTGACGTTTATTTTCTTGTTTTTCTGACAAATTTTAGGAATTAAAGAAAACCGTTGGACTACTTCCTAATATTTTAACTTTTAATTTTTCAATATGCATTAAAATAATACTTTCTTAATAATACTTTTCACGATTTTGAAAAATAATGTTTTTTACATTTGTCACTCAAATGAAATTGTGATGATTGTGAAAAAATTATTGTGACCTATTATGTACAGTCATACTTATGGAATTGACCTTCTACAAGTTTTAATTTTTAACACGTCGTTGTATCTGTCGTTTTCGAAAATTATTGATTTCAGCGTAATTGATAAAAATTTGGTACATGTAATTTATATGATTGGGGGAATGGTTTAAAAACATTAAGAAGGTTTACTTAGTTAACAAAAAAATGACAATAGCTAATTGATTAAATTTTTTGTTCATTCTTGTTACAAAAAAGATGTTTTATGGTTTGGTTAATTATTTTTCACCAATTAATGGAAAATTAGACAAAGTAACTTTTTATATAAATATATGTGCTCTTATTTTAAGGTATTTTGTGAATTGTAATTAGTATACGTTTATATTATTCATACCTCTATTTGCCGTAAAAATAATCCATGATTAGGTCTTAATTCACCTCGAAACATGTTGCTTATCTATTCTCGTTAGTAATTTATAAAGTAGAAAATTAACTTCTTGTTTAAAATTCATATTTTGGTATTGAAAAGGCAACTGAAATCTTTTTTGGATGCAGATTTAACTGTTTATTTTTAATTTATCGCATTAATTAAAAAATGTATCTATTTCAGTAGAAATTGCATCTTTCTGGGACTAAAATGCAATTATTTAGTTGAAAATGATAAATTTTGTAAAACTTTCAGCCTTATTAGTTGAAAATTCAACTGTTTTGTTGAAAATTCAACTATTACGTCGAAAATTAACTTTTTGACGAAAATTCATATTTTGGTGTTGAAAAGTCAACTGAAATCTTGTTTGGATGAAGAATCAACTTTTTTTTTTAATTTATCTTATTAATTAACAAATTTATCTATTTTAGTAGAAATTGTATTTTTTCTTGGAAAAAAATGCAACTTTTTGGTTGAAAATTCATCAATTTTGTCAAATATTCATCCATTTTATTTAAAAATTCCACTGTTTTGTTGAAAATTCAACTATTTTGTAAAAAATTTACTTTTTGTTGAAAATTCATATTTTGGCGTTTAAAACTCAACTGTTTGTTCCTTTGGTTGAAAATTGAACTATTTTGTTGAAAATTAATTTTTGTGCTGAAAATTCGAATTTTCTGGGTAAAAGTTTGATTTTTATATAGAAAATTCGTCTTTTGACTTCAAAGTTCAACAATTTAGATTAACCTTTTTTCCTGTCATTTTTTTGTTGAAAATAAATAAATTAATTTTAAATTTGAACTTTTAATCCGAAATATTGTGTGATCCCGTCTAAAAAAGATCATATCTTAAAAATATTAAAAGATCAAGATGCTTGTATTTGAATGTTAATTGTCAGGGAAAATGAAAGTTGGTCAAGGAAAAATCAGGGCATTTTTTAAATGAAGTTTTCGGCCATCCTGCCTGATTACATCAGATTTAAGCAGCAAAACAGAAATATTTTGTTGTGCAAATGACAATTTCGCACCGCCTACCTGCGTATGGTTCTTCTACTACGCGGCTTCCCCTCACTCAGCCAAACTTCTGCCGCCGAGCCTGGTCAGCGAATCTAATGGGGAATGAAATGCGAAATGTAAATTTTTTTAAATTTAGGACTGGATTATTCACAAATATAATATTCAAAATCAGCGGATTTTAAAGATTCCAACTATATGTTATTTGACTAAACAAGTTGAAAATTAAAAAATAAATGTTTAAGTTTATTTGAGATTTGTCGGATACTAGTAACAGCGAGTGATATTCCTGCACTTCTAACAACAAATATATTTATGAAAATCCTTTTAATTGCATTTTTATGTGTTAAAATAATATTTTAAAATAACTTTCATAACCAAATTGCATAATATTTATGATAGTATCCCAGGCGGAAAAGTTATACATAGCTTCCGGAATTTCTTCAAGTTAAGTAAAATAATTAACCAATAAACTAAGGCTACTGTAGTTGATTTTGGTAAAATATACTGCAAAATTTTCCATAAAACTTCACATAAACTTGAACATTTGTTCTTTAATTTTCACTTTTTCAAACCAAATAACATCCACTGA
>CAKNWT010331318.1:5020-21989 GCA_932066315.1 Andricus coriarius | reverse complement strand
TGTCAAGGTCAGTTCAAGGTCAAACTTAAGAAATTCATCGCTAACAAATTAAGTCGCGGCACCTATAGGTTTTCGGGGTCGCTGAATTCATATCCGTTGTCCGTTTGGTCCTATCAGGTCATGGCCAACGCTAATTCAAGGTCAAACCTACAGAATTAATTGACAACCAAAAAAATTAGGGTACTTATAGTTTTTCGGGGTCGCTGAATTCGAATACGTTATCCGTTCGGTCATATCAGATGAGGCTCAAGGTCAGTTCAAGGTCAAACTTACAAAATTCATCGTTGACCAATTAAGTCAGGGTACCTATAGGTTTTCGGGGTCGCTGAATTCAAATCCGTTGTCCGTTTGGTTTGACCTTGAATTGACCTTGACCTTGACCCGGTGATACGAAACGGACAACGGATTTGAATTCAGCGACCAGAAAACCTGTAAGTATCGTGAATTATTTGGTTATCGATGAATTTGGTAGGTTTGAGCTTAAATTGACCTTGACCCTGACCTGATGGAACCAAAAGGACAACGGATCTGAATTCAGCGATCCCGAAATTATAAGACCCACCTACTCTGGTCCGTGTTGCAAGGGTTCAGATGTTGTGGTTCTGTGTTATTTAAACTATTTTTATAAATAATTTCAGAGTTCGCCTATTTTCCAACCTAGAGGCCTAATTTTTTTACCAAATCAACTAAGAATGTCTTTACGATAACTCTTTGCTACGATAGTTTGAAAATTAACAAGAATCATTATTGGCCCAGATAATATTGATAAGCAAATTCAGAGTTTGGCTATTTTTCCACAAACGGATTCAGATTTTTACTGAATCAATTGACAAAAAATAATGATTGCTGCAGCAAGATTTATAACTAAATTTAGTGTTTACCTGTTTTCCAACGAATACGCTGAATTTTTTTAACGGAATCGACTGATAATGTCTTTTCAAAAACTCCTTGTTATGATACGTGCCAAATTGGCAAAAATTGTTAATTGAGTAAACAATTTTTGTAAAAAATACAAGCATGATAGCAAGGAGTCATCTGCGAGATATTCACATATTCGTTAAAAATAAGCCAATCACTGAAGTAGTTTATGAAAATTGTTTATAGAATTAATAATTCTTAAACATTTTCAAATTATCATGGCGGAGAATCATCGGAAAGTCGTTCTCTTCCTTGAAGAACATTCAAACTGTAAATTCGTTTCTCAAAATTGTTTAAATAATTTCCAAGTTACAGCTATTTTCAATTCATCGAAAAAAAACATTGTCTTCTTTCATGTTTTATTCCGAATGTCTGGATTTCAATGAGCTTAAGGATGCCAATTCCGAAAAACATATTTTCTTTATTAATTTGTTTATAGCGTAATAAAAATATGTTTTAAATTATTCTCACTCACTGGAAATTATTTATAATAATAGTTCAAGGTTTACTAAAATTTGGGCATATGAGGCAACATGTCACATGAGGTAATATGACACATGGGGTAACGTGGTACATGAGGTAAAGCGGATCGGGTCAATATTTTTCGTTAGGAAACTATTTAAGGGTACTATGGGATTCCGGGTAATATGGCACACGAGGTAATCAGGCACATAGGGTAATGGAAGGCATGGGGTAATGTGGCACATGGGGTCTATTAAAACAACTTCGATTCCTGAAACAGCGATGGCGTCGAGATCTTTTTATAATATGGAGGATAATGGTTTAAAAAATGATTTAAGACATTGAAAAGAAACGTATCCATAGAAAGGGAGTCGGAAGTACTAAAATTCATATATTTGTATATTTCTTTTTGCAGGATCAAGTTCAAGTGCTGGCTTCAGACATGCAGGAATGCCTAATTTATATCTTCGTAATCATGTTGCTCCCCCAAGGGTTACTCCTGTTTACAGACATCCTAGTCCTCCTATGAAGAAACATCCTATTCCTCCTGGTTACGAGATTAAAAATGTGAAAACTCGTGACCTCCCTCGTCTAGGATTTGGAGATCAAGATAGTCGCATTTTCAGGATAAGCCTACCTGCCAGGGTACTAGTATCGCCGAATAAATTCATCGTTGGAAAATTGAATTCTTATGGTGTTTTGTTATACTTATATCAAACTGTGTTACATCGCCGTAATCCGGTTCGAGCATACTTGTACAACGGCAACATTACTCGGATGTCCGAAAAAGAAATTGGGATTTTACCTTTCAACAGTAAGATTGAGTAAAAATTTCACATATTAAACTAATTGAAGCAAAAGGAAATGTAAATCTACAAGAATTAAATGAAAGTATAAAAAATATAAATCAATGTATTTTTTATAACACATGCATGATTTCAGCCCTATTCGACGCCTATGAAGTGGGGCTAAAGCGCTACTTTTTACTCCCTAAGGAGTAAAATAAAATTCAATAATTCCGAAATTGTGGCTTAGTTTAACGGTATACTACACTATGTAAACTGTTTTTTATTCAGAAAATTTCATGGCAATTCCAAATATCGTATTTTAAAGGTACCTTTCGGGGCAAAACCTTAAGAAAAATTATTAACGACATCAGACTTTAAACTGAAACTGTAAAAAATTGCATGGAGAGAGGTTTTTCAAAGGTTAGACGCGAGTAATCAATTGACCTAACCTGACACAACGTACTATGTTCGAATACTATCACCTGATGCACGACAAAAACTCAAGTAGAATTTTAATAACATTTTCGCAAATACCCCCGATAGAAGTCAAGACATCAAAATTACGCATAACATTCGAAGCGGATGATATTGACAGTATCTTCTTTCAACTTTAGTGTTATTAAGATCTTGTATACCTCTCTCCAAAAAGTCTCTACCTGGTTGGGCTTGGGTGGATTTTGACAGAAACAGGGTGATCACTAAAGAGGCGAGATGGTTCAGCGAGAAACGTTTGATCCTCCCTGATACATCTCTCCCTCTTCTGTATTCTCCTCCTTGCGCCAGATAACAGCTTTATCTTGTCAACAATTTGCTGCTTGATTGTTAGCAGCCTTGACTTGTTCAATGCGTGATTCAAGATCCTCAGTTCTTGGGCGAACTTTCGAACCCTTCCCGTGAACGGTCTACTAGATGTTATGTAGTGAATCACATACTGAATACGGGACGGATTTTCTGTTGCCCATCTAATCTTTTTGTTCAGTTGATACAAGCGTCTTTTGTTCTTTTGATCCATCGTCGGTTTTAGCCTTCGATTTGAATCAGCCAATGGTCTCGCAGCAGGATAAACTGAAAAATTGATGGTCCATAGGTTAGACTCCTCCGATATATGATCACAAGGGAGGCATTCATTTCAGCCGGATCTTGGGGCTTAGGAGGAACTTGCATGTTAATGTTCCTTTTTGTCCTGAAATCGTGATCATTTCTCAGAAGGTGCCTGCTTTCCGCAGTTGGTCTTAATGTCGCTTCCTTATCTTCGGCTGCAGCTTGATCAAGCAGCGGTTGAGGAAGCGCTCCGCGTACATATCCATTTCTCCAGAGGTAGGCACGTTGATTTCACAACGACGGAATCGAAAAGTGCTGAAGCTCTGAGAGTTTCTGGCACCACAGAGTATGTATACGCGCCATAAAGCCTCGGTGAACAGGGATAATGCTGGCAATGTAGCAGCGAGGCAAGTCATCCCTAAGTTGATTCGTCCTCTCAATGTAGGCATTTTGCCGGTTCGTCGTCGTGTTTCCATCTAAACTATTTTCAGCACCCCGAGCTCTAGGATAATCGGCTTTGTTTGCATACTCTGAGAGGTCGCCGGGTATCCCAGAGTCACCGCTTAAGACACCTCAACCAGGTGCCATTCAGCTTTCGGCACGGTTGTTACGCCTCCGCTTTGGGTTTATTCCTTCGGGACTATCTCCGGAAAATTGGCCGCGACTGCTCATTAATTATTGTAACCATATGCTGCAGAAACCCTTGGGACAGGGACCCTCTATTCGCAGCCCGAGGACGCGTTCGGTGGCTTGTTCGTAGGCCCTTCGGTTCTATTCTGAATAGCTGCTCGTGTGAACAACAATGAAACCACGAGAACACTAAAAAGTTGTGAATGCGGTTCAAAACGATCGAACGCGCAGAGCACCCGACAATGGGTCGGCGAACAATGCCGATAATCCTAGAGTTCGGGGTGCTGAAAATAATTTAGATGAAAACATGACGACGAACCGGCAAAACGCATACATTGAGTGGACGAATCAACTCAAGGATGACTTGCTAGACTGCTACGATGCCAGTATTATTCGGTGTAAACTTGCACTTTTTCGGAGCAATTCGCGTACCCAGAATTGCATCTAAAAACAACACACTCGTACCCCATTATTTTCGTTCATCACAAAAAACCTTAATAAATTTTCAGTCTTAAAGCCTTAAGACTTGATTCCAAAGCAATAAAATTCGAAAAAGTCCGTGATCAACATTTCCATCACATTCATTTCAGAGTGCCACGGGGCTGGATCAACTAAAGGAAATTTTTTTTTCTTCAACGAACATGTTTTCTGAAATAGTATATGCCATTGGAAATAACCCTATTTATAAAATCTTAATCATAAGTATAAAAATGATCCATTTCTATCATTCTTCTTGCAGGATCAAGTTCATGTGCTGGGTTCAACCGTCTAGGAATGCCTAATTTTTATATTCCTAATCCAGTTACTGCTTTAAGTGTTGTTCCTGCTTACAAACATCTAACTCCTCTTCTTAACAAAGAACCTATTCCTCCTGGTTACGAGGCTAAACACGTGAAAGCTTGTGACCTTCATCGTGTTGGGTATGGAGATGCAGAATCTCTTGTTTTCAAGATAAGCATACCCGCTAGGGTACTAGTATCACCGACTAAATTCATCGTTGAAAAAGTGAATTATCATGGCATTTTGTTAAGCCTATATCAAACAGTAGTGCATGGCCGCAACTCGGTTCAAGTACACTTGTTCAACGGCAACATTACAAGACTCTCCGAAGAAGAAATTGTGATCATACATTTTAACCGTTTGATTGAGTAAAAATTTTGCTTACATTAATTCAAGGAAAAAAAATGTAGATATACTGCAACGAAATAAAAGCAATAATTTAAATTTATTTCACCCCGCAAATTTATTTAAAAAATTATACAAGATGCCGTCTACGCCACGTTGCGGTCAGAGGTTAGTCCGCTATATACAATTTAACCCGTGGAATATCTAAAAAATGACCCGGATGGACACTGACCGGATAAGATGAAAATAACGGAAATTGGCCTAGAATTTTAAACACCAGGAAAAAGCCGAGAATCTGTTTAAAAATACCCAAAATAATTTCAGATTTAAGATTATGAAGTTAATGTTTTGTTGAAAAATGAATGTTCCTTTTATACCATTTATTGAATTTAAAGTTTGTGTTGATGAATCGTTCAAATATTAAAGTTTCTTTTATATCTGAGGATCAACACTTTTTTTTAAATATTTAAGATGGTAATCAGGTAACAGAAATGTACGTAATTTTGGTATGATAAATATATAATTTAGAATCACTTAATATATTTTAAAAATTGAAAACAAATTTAGGTGGATACCCGGTTATCCTGGTGTGTAACATTGTAACAACGTGTATTAAGTTGGCTATGTGGACACAAGGTTTAATAGAAAATTCAACTATTTTGTTGCGTCTTTGTCTTTTTAAAGAGAAAATAAAATTGTTGTATCAGTAGTAGGGCTATAGGTCCAGTTCCATGCTAAGTTACCTACATCAGGTAATTACCATTTGTCGGTAATGCAGATTCATCATCGCCTGGAAATGCAGATTTATTATTGGCCGGTAAGGCAATTTTACCATTGATCGGTAATGCAAATTTATTACCAATGGTCGCTTAAACAGGGGTCGACGGCAGTCCACATGTCCAGCTATAGGTCGAGCCTTAGTCGCTATATCAGGAGCCTACCTTACCAATCAACTTAAAATAACTGATGAAGTCACTCAGTACTTTCATTCAACACTAACATCAATTTATACAAAGTCGGCAATGTATATATCGACCGTGAATTGATTGAAAAAACGCTGTCACTCCTATCCTCAATGGGATTTCCGCAAAGTTAACGGGTATTCCCCGACAAGTGTCACGTGCAGCGTGCGCTGAAATTCCCCCAACGACCATGGGTATTACCCTGAATTAATGAAGAGTGGGTAGCAGCGTCATATAAAAAGGCGCGCAAAAAAGCAGGCCGGTCATTCCGTCGCATTCACCCGGTGCAAGCATCATCGAGCAATCCAGAAGACGATATACCAGGTCCAGAGAGGTGAAGGTGTGAGATACCCCGTTACTGATCGTGTAAGATCGTTCGAGTTTAGGAAAATTCACTCTGCGTTCATTAGGCAGACGAACTACAGCTTCAATACAGGTTTCAAATCGAACAAAAATAGTATTTTAATCTAGTAATCAGTCCATGTTGTTCTTATACATACTCTCTACGATGCCTATAATTAGCCAGAGCGCCCTCACCGTGGAACTGATTGAACTTGATTGGCCATCAAGTATTTTTTTTTTAACCGGGAGGACAGGAAGTCAAATCGGATAGAATACCAATCCGACTTGGCTTCCCGTCCTCCCGGGCTTTTGAAAAAGACTTAATTGGCCAATTGAGTTCGACCAGTCCACACGGTGGGGTGCTCTGGCCAATCGCAGGCATCGTAGAGTGTATATATAAGAACAACATAACCCGAAACTTCAGTGACATTTCTTGATGAAAAAAAACGTTGCGTTTTCGGTGTTTGAATGCATTCTTTAGATCAATTTCGTCTTTAGCTATTTGTAACTCTTTCACTATCAATGAAAAAATAATTTCTTCTTCAGGTCAAAATTAGAGAAGAATCAAATTTATTTTTCACCTCCATTTATGAAGCACACAGATTAGTTTTTTTCAAATAAAGCTTATGATGAAACGCGACGAATCTCGTATTTATAGCTTAGCACAAATTCCCAGTCCGCGGGTAAACATTGCTTATCATTATTCAGTATATACGATTATTTATTTGCGAATTTGCTCCAGATTTGAAGATTATGATTTCCAGGCATAATTTGCTTTTGATTTTATAAGTTGAAAAAAATTATTAGAAAATATGTAACAGATTTGGTGATTAGTTAAACGCAAGATGTCGAAGCTAAGATACGTGCATCAATCAAATAACTTGATAAGAAATATTAATCATCGACTCAGAGTAGAATTTTTTATGGTGAATACCCAGGTATCCTGGGTGTGCATACAGGGGTTAAAAAGATGATTTTTTTAACCAAATAGTTGAATTTTTAGCAAAAGAATTAAATTTCTAACAAATAACAAGAATTTTTAACCATCAGTGATGGATTCTGAATCAAAAAAATTAAACTGAACTAAATTGAACCAAAAACATTTCGATTTTCTTATTGTCTTTTATTAGTTGAGTTCTAATTTGTGTAGAAAAAACTAAAAAAACGGGAAATTTTCTTGTAAGAGGGTAAAGGAGGCTGCGAATGTCATATGGGATTCTGGGCCCACAACGTCCAGATCTGAAAAGTGTGTAAAATTGAGCCGTTTCTAAGATATTGGTTTTCCAAGTCGCAAAGTTCATACATTGTGAATACTGAGCTTGCTTATTAGTAGGGCATCAAGCAGCTTTGATCTCTATTATTATGCGCCTATTACACGATATATAAGCAATACTGTCATCGAATATTTACATTTATTAAGAATTGATATAGTAATTAGTCGCCCGCCAACGTACTGACCAATTTGAGAGATAATTAAACTTTTTCTTCACGCGACGTGTTGGCTGATTTAAAAAAAAGCCTTGTCATACATTAAAAATAATTATCGCAAAAACGTTTCTCTTAATTAAGTAATATTAAATATGTATTCCTCTTATATTCTCATATTAATAAAACAAATAGGTCCGATTGGAATGCGTTGCAGAGAACACGCGGGATGTTCACAATCAAACTTCGCTCGTGTTACGATTTCGGCCAATCAGAGCGTGGTACCGGTACCATGCTCTGATTGGCTTCGCTCACGTCAGGCTTGTAGCCAACCAGCCAACCCACTCTAGTGGACCCCGCTACTAGAGATGCCGCGTGGGTCGGTTCGCACGCGTCACAGCAGCAACCAACGGCAAGCCATCCCCCACCACGTCCTACCCGACGGGCGCATGCTACCTAGCGGCTCGCGCATAAATATCGGTGCTCCTGCACCGTAGGATCATTCGCTAACCGGCATCCTCAGACGACACTTCGACGCTCAACGGAAGATTCAGCAAGCAACCAACATTCACCGACATTCACAGGAGACCTCCAGCGTTTCCGCCTAGAGGGGATCTACACCCAACCAACGGGAACTACCCTCACCCTCGGTGTTGCAGCCTAGCGGAAACCTAGACACGATCAACGGACACCACACTCAACGAGGACTTCCAGAGTTGCCGCCTAGCGGGGACCTACACCGGACAAAGGAAACAGCACTCAAAGGGGACATCCAGAATTGCGGCCTAGCGGGGACCTAGCCCCACACACCTACACTATTCATTCGTTGTAGGGGATCTTCCGTGTTGCCTCCTAGCGAGGACCTAAACTTGAACGACGCACACACATCGCATATCTTTTTTTGATTCAGATTAAAAAATCGTCCCTATTTAGGGCCATCAATATTTTTTACGTGGAATAATTCTTTGTGTTCGATAATAAGAGCTGCTAGACCCTGAACCATTCTTCTGTTTCCCCCTTTTCCCTTCCTTTCACCAAAGTTGTATCTCCCCTCACCTGCCCTCTTTCTGAACGCGATTGTCATAAGGGTAACTAGCTTTCATCGCAAATCGGTGGACTTCAAATTATAGATGCTTTAGTTAACACCTCATATTTTATATTATTCGTCTTCATCAGAATAATCTTGCAAAACTGGTACCAGCGATAGATTTTCAGCGGCTGGTTTTATTATTTTTTCTCTTTGTCTCTGAAACCGCTCAATCAACAGCAAAATCAAGAAAATATTTTGAATCAGTGTCCCTAAATTATAGCTTCATCATGCTAAAATTACATAAATTTATGTTATCTAATTACCATCTTAAATATTTAAAAAGGAAGTTTTCACACTGATATATAAAAGAAACTTCGATATTTGAACGATTCATCAGTACAAGCTTTAAATGATTAAATATGTAGTATAAAAGGAACATTCATTTTTGAACAAAAATTTAACTTTAAAAACTTAAGTATAAGATAATTTTCCATATTTGAAAAAAGTGCCCGGCTTTTGTCGGTGTTAAAAATGCTAGGCTCTTTCCCGGGTTTTCGGTTGGACCGTTCTCTGACCAACCTGGGAATATTTGGGCTATTTCTCTATTTATATTCTATGTAGAGCGGATCAACTTCTGATTGAAACAAGGTTCAGAAAAAATCATAATATAATTTGTTAAATAAAGGTTACACGCTAAAGAAATTTATTTTTATACTTTTATTTCATTATTGTAGATATGCATTACTTTTTTGCTTGAAATAATTTAAGTGAAACTTTTACGCAACTATACGGTTAAAAGGTATGATCCCAATTTCTTCTTCGGAGAGTCGAACAATACTGCCGTTGTACAAGTGTACTTGAACTGGGTTGCGGCCATATACTACTGTTTGATATAGGCTTAACAAAACACCATGAGAATTCACTTTCCCAACGATGAATTTATTCGGCGATACTAGTACCCTAGCGGGTAGGCTTATCTTGAAAATGGGAGATTCTGCATCGCCATACCCAACACGATAAAGTTCACGAGATTTCACGTTTTTAATCTCGTAGACAGGAGGAATAGGATATTTGTTAAGAGGAGGACTAGGATGTCTGTGAGCAATAGCAATACTTGGAAGAAGAGGAGAAGGATTATAAGGAAGATTTTCTAGACCAGGGAGGCCGGCACTTGAACCTGATCCTGGAAGAAGAATTATAGAAATGGATAATGTTAATACTTATAATTAATTTTTTATAAATAGGGTTATTGCCAATGGCACATACACCCAGCACAACATTTTTCTTGATTCAACAACGTTGTTTGATTAACCGGATTTGGTTAATTTCAGAAAACATGTTTGTTAAATTAAAGAAATGTTGCTTCAGTTGATCAAATACGTTTGATTCAATCAGTGAAAGTTTTTGGTTGAATCGTTTTGTTGACTTTAGGAAATATTTTATTTATGCCACAAAATTTTGTGGTTTGATGTATTAAATGATTTAAGAAAGCGTTTTAATAGAATAATGTAAAAGGTTGGGTTAATTTGATGAAAATATGTTGTTTCCAGACCGCATGCAGAGTTCGTAACGTCGCGAAAATAAAATAGAAATGGATTATGTGAAAAATACAGAAGATTACTTGAATCTGTTAGATTTCATGATTAAGCTTTTGATAAAACAACACAACGATTTTTTGAATCAAAGCAAAGGATACTGCACAATTTATACTGAAAATGGCTTGCCGCGAAGTTGTCTCGCCTTGTTGAGTAATTAAATAAACTACTAAATAATTCACACAAGAGGAAACAAAAACTTTTGACTAACAAATTCACTTATTTGACTTGACTACAAATATTCTCTTGGATCAAAAAAATATTTGCTTGGATTAACCAAAAGTTTTACTTAGATCAACCGAAATATTTGCTTGAATAGAACCAAAATTTTTTTCATCAAAGAAAACCTTTTTCTGGGTGCAGGTATCACCGGGTTAGCGCAATGTCGTCCCTATTCAGAAGAAGAAGAATTTAAGTTTTTGGCACTGGCAGTATTTAAAAAAAATCAGTTTAAAGACTATTTTCTCTTCCTCCATCATATTGCACACAATGCAATTAATCAATAACATAATAAGATAATTGATCAAAAACTATTGGAGGAACAGAAAGTAATATTTTAAACGCTTTCTTTAAACAGTTACACTGCTAACAACTTAAATTCGAATTAAAAAAATCATTATTGAATATGCACGTTCTTGCCCATTTCTCTGAATAGGTTCGATATTGGGCTAACTTGAAGCTATATTATGTAAGTATATTCTATTATATTTACCAACAGAAATAGAGAAAACCGCTAATGCAAAGTTCAGACTGGCACTAAAGATCGTCATTTTTTTCAAAGTGGTGGTAACTAATTATTAAAATTTCGTACAGTGTGACTAATGTATACACTGTTTTTTTAGATTTGATATCAACCAGTCGCTATCTTATTTGATCTTGTAAACTTTTTGCTAATCATTTTTATATGATAGATTATTCTTGTACAAGCTTGTTCCTTTTTATGTGAAAAAAGTTCGCACATGAATATTTGTTTGATTACAGAAATACAGAAAGATAAAATATTAAGTTTTTTATGGAGAAACCTTAGAGGAAGCAATTTTATTCATACCAAGATATAGAAATTTAAAGAAAGTTTTATTTGGCATTCGTTACGATTGTAAATCTTACTCCGAATTTCCATTCATTCGAATTTTTCGTATATAACATTAGGGTGGGTCGAATTTTTTTTTTCAAGGTCGTTAGGTCCTTAAAGTTTTTACTGGCTGCCAGTAACTCACAAGGAAAGTTACCAAATTGAAAAAATATGTTTATAGTGAGCACATCGACAATAAAACTCAAAATGTGAAAAGACTCACGCATTTTAACACTGGAGGGTGAGCTAGAAAGTTTTGTAGTGGTTAATTTAAATAAAAATCATCTAGACTTAAAAGAATGGTCGAAAAAAAGGCGGTCTTGATTTCCTCACATTTCTTGATGAAAAAAACTTTGCGTCTAAGATAAGAAGGTGAGGAAATGAAAAAGGAGTGGAAGATAGATGCTAAGGTAGAGATAGAGGAAAAACAAAGTGTAGGAAAGGATGCGCGAAAAAGACAGAAAATGGTACTGGTGAAACAAAAGAGATGAGAACATAAAAGGTAGTGTTGGCATAGAAGAGCGCGTTATATGGATGTTCGGAGAGGATAAAAGATGATTTGACATAGGTAGAAAGAAATATGCAGTATAATGTAAGGAAAATAACGCAACAGAAAAAAGGGGAAAAAGAACTTGGGTTAAGTATGGAAAAATACAGGTAGAAGGTGTATGGTGGGATTGGGACAAAGAAAGTGAAGATTTAGTGAAAAACGAGCTGTTAGTAAACTATCAGAGAAAGAAACCGGAAATAGAAGAATAAGAAATAGCAGTACACAAAAAGAGAGGAAATATGAAAGAAAGGGAAAAATGGAGGATATGTTACTGGAATATAGCAGGCTTGGAAAGAAAGGATAGGGAGTTTATGAGAAATTTGGTACAATGGAATGTAGTTGTCATGTTGGACACGTGGATGGATGAAAGTGGGTTAGAAAGAGTAAGCGGAAGGTTACCAAGAAGTTACAAATTTCAGGTTCAAAATGCGCAGATGAATAATAAAAAAGGCAGAACAATTGTAGGAGTGGTGATGGGAGTGAGAAACGAATGTATAACAGAAAAGGATAAGAAAGAGATAAAAGAACACAAAGAAGGATTAATAGTAGAAAAGGTGAATGAATGAAGAGTATATCAGGGATATAATAGGAGGAGATTGGAATGCAATGACTGGATATAGAAAAGGCAGGGAATGGGGAGCAAAGCGGGAAAGAAAATGCAAAGACAAGATACTAAAGGAGAAGGCAAATAAATCGTTAAAGAGCTTGGAGGAGATGGCATGATTTATTTTAAACGGAAATATAAAGGCGGACGAGGAAGGGGAATATAAAGACTCAAGAGGAGAACAGGGAAAGATAATTGATTCTGTGATAGTGGACGACGAGGTCTAAGAGAAGGTCAAGAAACTAGAGGTAGAAGAATATATAGATTCGGATAACTTTCCCCTTAATGGTAACATTTGAAGAAGAAAAGAGCATTAACAATATGGCTCAGAAGAAAGCAAAGGTAAAAAGAGAAAAGAAAAGTCCAGGAATATCAAAATCGGAGAAGGAAATGTAAATGAAGAGATAAAGATAATGATAGAAGTAATAAAAAGAGTATTAAAGTCTACAAGCAAAAAAAGAAGTTAGTGAAGAAGGGGATGGAAGTGGGTGGGATGACAAATGTGAAGATAAGAAGGAAGTGAGAAATGAATTAAGAAAATAGATAAAACAAAAAAGTCGCGAAGAAGAATATAGGAGAAGAAAAAGAACATACCGATTTATATGATTGAAAAAGAGGAGGAAAATAAATGGTATGAAGAAGGGGTGGAGAAAGCTAGGATGGGATAAGAGGTTTGGAACGTAGTAAATAGAAAGAGAAAATGAAGGAAAAGAGTAAATAAAGATATTGATATGGTAGAAAAAAAACATATTTTATGGATTTTCCAGGAGGGTAAGAGAGGAAAGTTAGAAAAGGAAGAAGAGATGGTAGAGAAAGAGATGATGAAGAGGACATAATAAGGGAAGAAATGGTCAAGATGTAAGGAATAATAAAAAATGAAGGTGACCGAAGTACCCATATTGAAGAAAAGCAAAGGGGAGGAGATTCAAGATTATAGAGGAGTGACGAAGAAGCAATGATAGTAATTTTCGTGGACTTAAGGGCGGCGTTCGACTTACAGGACCGTGTCAAGATAGAAAAAATTATGGTGAAGAAGAGGATACGAGAGCGTTTAACAAAGTCAGTATCGGAAATATTTATAGAGATAAAAAGTAGGATAAAGGTAGAAGAGCAAGTAGAAAATAGTTTCTGATAAGTGAGAGAAGTAAGGAAAGTATGTCTTTCAAGGACACTCTTATTTAATGTATTAATCTTAGACTTAGAAGAAGAAATAAAGAGAAAGGGATCGGGAAAATTTAGGATCGGAAAAGAAAAGATTGGCATACGCGTACGATACAGTATTGATTACAGAATATGAAGGAGGGATAGCGGGTTCATAAAACATTACAGAAGGAGAATTTGGTTAGTTGATACACTGGTATGTCCAGTATTAGGCTATAGAGCAGAGATATGGGGATAAAAGGAAAAAGAAGGAGATTGAGATTTTACCAGAAAGGCATATAAGGTGGACGCTAGGGGTAGAGCCAAAGCTGAAGGAGAAAAAGGGAGGGGAGTTGGCGTAAAAGTGTTTGAAGGAGGTAGGGGAAGGAAGTGTGAGTGCAATAGGTTTGCGTCTGAATTCATGCGTGGAAAATACACACTCGGATTCGCCCCAATTGATAACGGCGAATTTCAGCAAGTGCTGATGTATACAATTTAATCCGTAAAAGGAAAACAAACGTGCGGGGCATATGGAACACGAGAGAGAGAGCTGGTTCAGGTTTTGACGCATGCACTTTTTGTTAATTTTTTTTCGAATTGATGGATATTACCCTCCGGATGTCACGTGTAGCGTGCGCTAGGATTCCCCCAACGTCTACGGGTATTCCCCTGGTGTAGTAAAGAGTGGGTGGCAGCTTCCTATAAAATGGGGCGCAGAAACGCGGGATGGTCATCCTGCCACATCACCTGATGCAAGCATCATCGAGCTATCAGGTAGATGGCTTTTGCCAGTCATTTTTGTAGTAGGATCAAGATGTCCATAACTTTCATTATGTATGCATACAGGATTTGCGTAGACTTCTTTTGAAGCAACTATCGAAATACGAACATAAATACGTGTTTGCGATAGATGTCTCCACCACTTTATGAGTGCTGAAAAATTTTCGCTCACGTAGAAGATTGTAAGACCTTAAACCACTAGAAAATTAATTTACCTAAACCCAGCAAAAACTTTATAGAATTTAAAAACTACATTGATAAAGAAAAGGTCCCATTTACAGTCTATGCATATAACGATTCATTGTCTAACTACCATTGCTGCTTCGAAGCTGCAGACCCTGCAAAGTGGTTTGACAAGGAATTGGAGAAATTAGCTGAAGACGTTGAATCAGTCTTCCTCTGTCCAATTCCTATGGATGATCCGTGGCAATTGTGTTTCCAATAGTTTCGCTCTCTGGTCTCAATATTTCTTAAGGCAATACGCCTTTACGTGTAAGCAAGTTAATTTCTTCCCTGATTAAATTAGAGAATACAGAATTTACAATTTTATAATTCTCTGAGTATAAAGCTAGTTTTTCTAATGATGACGCCATAAATCTAAGCGTGTAGATAAGGCGGAATTTAATCTCATTTGCCTTGACGTGTTTCGTGAATCAAATATATCTTTCTTTGTTCAAGGGGAAGAGGTCAAACCCTTCAAATTCTAGGCAAATTTCGCGGATTATAAAGTGTGCATCGTAGCCAGAGAGATTACTACCATTCCCCCAAAACCTCCCCGAATGAACATTCCCCCGAAAGCCCAGTCCCCCGAACAACCGTTGCCCCGACCGTCCAACGACCCGAAAGCAGGTACAGATGTGCAGGATTAGAGTCAAGAGTGCAACGGAAAAATTTGCCACCGAACCCTACGCCACTAGCTGATATGCAATGAATTCCGGATATGTATACAAAAACGGTGATAGGCGACAAATTCTTAACTTATGAATCGAGAGATCACGGCGAACCGGACGAAAGTCGAGTTATAGTTTTCGCAACCAAACTAAATCTTGAACTGTTGGCATCAAGTTTCCCATTTAAAACACTCGTTATCATTATTTCTTACATTATCACAAGCTTGTTTCTTTTCAAGTGGCGGCAGTAAGTCTATGTAAGAACTAGCTCGCATAGGGTTGTATTTGTTAATATTAATTCCTAGCTTCATAATCGAGTGTAATTTCCATTCGGAATCGGATTGCTGGAAGTCTTCAAGTTTCTTTAAGATTGATTTTTTAATACTGTTTGGAGTCGTCGATTAAGTGCCGCGTCACAATCAGCTCATCTTATAGGATCAGTAAGAGGGTCTCTCACTCCTTCACCTGGTATCAGTAACGCATCAAGGTGGATACGCATACATATAATTCGTTCGATGATATTTACAGATCTTTGTCGCTCAGCCGTCGTACTGTTGCTCATCTAGGCAGATGAACCGCTAGCCACCCTTGCCCCCACTCCAAATCGGAGTCAACGTGAAGAAACATACAAAAAGCCATGCACTAATACCTTTTGGAATCTCCCTCTGAACCACTTTTTCGCCTTATCCGGTCAGTGACCCACCTGGAAATATTTAAGCTATTTCACTATTGACATTCTATATAGAGCGGATCAACATTTGATTGAATCGAGGTTTAGAAAGGCTACCAATACAATTTTTTGAATAAAGGTGTGACGCTGAAGAGATTTATTTGAGTACTTTTAATTAATTCTTGAAGATTTTCATTACTTTTTTGCTTGAATTGATTTAAGCGAAAATTTAACGCAACTAGACGGTCAAACGGTATAATTCCAATTTCTTCGTCAGAGAGTCGAACAATACTGTCGTTGTACAAGTGCACTAACTGGTTATTGCTAACTAGTCACTTTTTTAATAGTGATAGTGATAAAGAGGTAACTTTTGTCAAGAACCAACGAATTGGTAACTACAGTGGCGGACTGAGTACCAGCAAAAGGGCGCATCATAGAAAGGCCCCGTCTTACGAAACGATCTAATTTTTATTCTTACTCTATTTCATAAACACAGACACACCGTAGTATTAGATATCGAGAAAATGAATCTCCAAGTACTCATTAATTCTAGGCAACGGTTACTTTAAGTAGCGACCGGACGTTTTAAATTATAATAATAATAAGGCAGGCTGCATAAAGGCTACAAAGTCCATCTTGTAGTTATCATAACCGGCTGTCTTGGACGTATGAAAGCTTAATTTCTTAGCCAACTCAACAAGATTCCGGGTTCCCAGCGCCAGGCTCGTTCCATCACGAACCGAATGCAAAAGGCCAGAGACCTGAATGCAAGGAGCAGTGTAGTACAAATTTTTAAACAATTAAAAAAATCAAATCACACAAATCTTTTTAAAATTTAAAAGAAACCGATAATGCTTCACTATTATACTTTAAAAATGTATAATAATTATTAATTCTATATAAACGATTTTCATCAACTATTTCAGAGATTAGCTACTTTTTAAC
>CAKNWT010331317.1:8785-23488 GCA_932066315.1 Andricus coriarius | reverse complement strand
TGGTGTTTAACAAACATTATTTCTGTAACCAGTCACAGGGGTGCCTTCACGCCCCCCACGAGACGTTGCAAAGGGGTAAGGGTTTGACCAACATTGCTTCTGTGAGCTGTCACAGGGGTGCCTTGCCCACCTCCCACGATACGTTGGAAAGGGGTAGGGGTTTGACCATCATTATTTGTGTAACCAGTCACAGGGGTGCCTTCCCGCCCCTTAAGTGATGGTGGAAAGGGGTAGGAGTTTGACAAACATTATTTCTGTAACCAGTCACAGGGGTGCCTTTCCGCCCCTTACGAGATGCTGGAAAGGGGTGGATGTTTGAAAAACATTATTTGTGTAACCAGTCACAGGGGTGCCTTCCCGCCCCTTACGAGATGCTGGAAAGGGGTAGGTGTTTGACCATCATTATTTGTGTAACCAGTCACAGAGGAGCCTTCCCGCCCCTTAAGTGATGGTGGAAAGGGGTAGGAGTTTGACAAAAATTATTTCTGTAACCAGTCACAGGGGTGCCTTTCCGCCCCTTACGAGATGGTGAAAAGGGGTAGGTGTTTGAAAAACATTATTTGTGTAACCAGTCACAGGGGTAGATGTTTGAAAAACATTTTTTGTGTAACGAGTGACAGGGGTGCCTTTCCGCCCCTTACGAGATGCTGGAAAGGGGTAGGAGTTTGACAAACAGTATTTGTGTAACCAGTCACAGGGGTGCCTTTCCGCCCCTTAAGAGATGCTGGAAAGGGGTAGGAGTTTGACAAACATTATTTATGTAACCAGTCACATGAGTGCATTCCCGCCCTCCATGAGACGTTGGAAACGTTGGTTGCTGCCGTTAGTTACGGTCTCTCTTCGCCACATAGGGCCTGTCGTCACGGTAATAACAGTAAAGAAAGAGCTGATGGTTAGATGTATCACTAATTTTCTTGAAATTTTCCTGCATATTGGCTTAGATAAACGCAAAAACCCATGAGAATTCAGCTATTCGGAACTGCACTCGGCTTTTGTAATTTTATTTGGAAAATTGGTAAAATAACACAGCTCCACAAAAAAAAAGTTGTCTACCCCAGAAACCAGAACAGGCTCACTCTATATTTTTGAGGTCGCTGAATCCGAATCCGGGGTCCATTGAGCTCCATCACGTCAGATTTCGTCCCTAACTTCAAAAAACATGAAAATCCCTGCTTTCAGTTGAAACATGATTGTTACCTATGAAAAGTGGGCATATCCTATGTTTTCGAGGTCGCTGAGTACGAATCCGGAGTTATTGTGGTTCTATGACGTCACTCTTCCTCCCTAACCTAAAAAAAACGGTTAATTGGTAATTTTAATAAAACATGTATTTTTTCAATGCAAAGTGGTCATAGCCTATGCTTTCGAGGTTGCTAAGTACGAATTCGGAGTTGTTGTGGTTCAATCGCGTCATACTTTGTCCCTAACCTAAAAAAAACAGTTTATTGGTAATTTTATATAAAACATGTATTTTATCAATGCAAAGTGGTCATAGCCTATGCTTTCGAGCTTCCTGAGTACAAATCCTGAATCCGTTCGGTACCACGGTCCCAGCCTTTACACTTTGATACGTAAATTCAGAAAAGCTCTTAACCCAACAGACCGCAGACTCGCGACTCGTCCGATTCTTTGATACTGGCTTCTATACTCCAACAGATAGTGGTACGAATCATTCTACACATCCCCTTTCAGGGCATTCGTCATTGTTCACAGAATCTGTCGGAGTAACAGGATTTCGTCACTCGTTCAAGCAACAAAATCATACTGAGAGAAAATAACAAAAATGCATGCATTATCTGATATCCAAACACACAATTAGACAGTGCGAGAACGTGCGAATTGCTGGTTCGCACGGTTGTTATCTGAACAATGCTGTCAACAGCATCAACTGATTTTTGACTAGCTTTCAATTTTCGCTAAACGAGGATTTGGACGACTGGCGAGTCTGGTCTGTTGGGTTAAGAGTTTTTCCTAAGTTAAGCATCAAAGTTTAAAGGCTGTGACCGTGGTACCGAACGGACTCAGGATTTGTACTCAGGAACCTAGAAAACATAGGATATGGCCACTTTGCATTGAAAAAATACATGTTTCACATAAGATCACGAATTTAACGGTTTTTTTTTAAGTTAGGGATGGAATGTGATGTCATAGAAACAAAACGGCTCCAAATTCGTACTCAGCGACCTCTTCAAGATAGGATATGACCACTTTGCATTGAAAAAATACATATTTTACATAAAATTACCAATTAACTGGTTTTTTTTAGGTTAGGGGCAAAGTGTGACGTCATAGAACCATAACAACTTCGAATTCGTAATCAGCAACCTCGAAAACATAGGATATGACCACTTTGCATTGAAAAATACATGTTTTACATAAAATTACTAATTTACCGTATTTTTTTTGAGGTTAGGGACAAAGCGTGACGTCATAGACCTACAATGACTTCGGATTTGTACTCAGCGACCTCGAAAACATAGGATATGACCGCTTTTTATAGGTACGAATCATGTTTCACTTGAAAACAGCGATTTTCATGTTTTTTGAGGTTAGGGACGAAATCTGACGTGATCGAGCCAAATGGACCCCGGATTCGGATTCAGCGACCCCAAAAACGCAGAGGAAGCTTATTCTGATTTCTGGGGTAGACAACTTTTTTTTTGTGGAGCTGTGTAATTAATAAAAATGTCATTACCACTGATTTTTCGTTTTTTTTCAATTCACAATCAATAATGTATCATATTATTTACAGAAATTCAACACTTTCTCATTAAAAGAAGCTCGCGCAAAGTTTCAATTTCACAGTTGGAGATTTTGATTTGCGACATCTATCATAAGGACGCGTACTACAATTCTTCAGGGATAAGGACGAGCACTCCATGTAATATATCCTCTAAGGGTCGTGGGAAATCCATCACAGCGATACAAAGATGCCGGTATAAAATAAAATTGGTTGAATAAACGATTTTTATATGTTTAAAATCTATGTAATATTCAAGAATATTTTCTTCTAAAAAAATTCCATAATTAATAATGCGTATTTTAAAAAAATCTTATTTTTAAATATAGTAAATAGTAATTCATTTAGATAAATTTTTCCGTAAGTTTAACCAGACGGCATGCAGCTAGAACTAAACGTACGGACTGTCCGCGTGTTTAACCTGCCATATAGCTAGGACTGAACGAGCGGACTGTCCGTGTGTTTAGCCCGGCCGTATAGCTGAAAGTAAATGTACGAACTGTCCGGACTTATAGACACTACCCTAATTATTCTGCCCTTCTCAAAATGGACCTCGACGTGCGCCATTTATCCTCATCCATATTCGAACAGCATTATCCATTCCAAGGAACTTTATCAGGCACTCATCATCTGGTTGATTGAGAGTGTGATCCTTTGTCCCTTCCTGGTATTCCGCATTATGGCGCACTTCCTCCTTCACCACTGTGGACTCACTTGTGGACTCCGGAAGCTAGGATCATGGTTCCTTAAAGCAACTAATCCTGACGCAACAGGAACGTGTAAGTCATCCATTCCTGCTCTTTCTGTTCTAGAAGGTAAGCAAGAGCCGGAATTTTACGCGAAAGACTTCGTACAACGCTGTTCCTTGGAGTCCGGTCTCTAGCCGCGGATGACCTTACGCGGCAGAGGGCATAGTTGGAAATAAAGGTTTCACCTGAAAATGCTTTTTTAGAGCTACCGATCGTCGTGGAATATTACGAGGAACTGTGTTGACGAACCAGATGAAGTGATGCCAGAAGAACAGCCTTTTGCATCCGGCTCGCGAAGGACTGTACCTGACGCTGGCAAACCGGAATCTTGTTGAAGTAGCTAAGAAATGAAGCGTTCATACCTTCAAGGCAGCCGATTTCGAGGACTACAAGATGGACTTTGCCTTGATATAGCCTGCTTATCTCGAAAACAATTGATTGATATTTCGCCCGTTTTTCTTTCTCCTTTGCCGTGATATTACCATCGGCTGGTGCCGAGAATTCAATCACGTAAATTATCTCCGTCTTCCGAACTTGGAGGACAATATAAGGCTTTGTAGCACTGATACGTTGATTGGTAGTGAATGAGAAATTCCAGTAGATCTTACACTGATCATTCTCCACAACGAAAACGAGTCCCCCCGCGCGTATGGCAAGACGGGCATTAAATCAACACCATAGAAGTGCCCAAGATGATAATATAACACTTTTAGAGCCGCATTGTGTCTCCCGATATACCCGTAGCATGCGTACCTTGGGCATCGACTGAAAACATGTCCAAGCGTTTCTGGCTCTTGCTTGCATGCTCGGCAGTTAGTATCGCCTACAGGTACATTTATTATGCGCTCACGTCTCCTATCTCAATCCAGCAGATTTTAGAAACATGTTGGAGTTGGACAGACCTATCTATATCTCTTGTCCACGTATAATGGCGTAGAATTTACCATGAAGGGGCTTGTTAGCATGTTCTCTTAGTAGAAGCGAATGTTCTGCATCCTGAACACGACTTTCTAGCACCGAAGGTGATAGTCATGCTAGGCCATGAGTAGTGCCACTGGAATCGAATGTGAGACCAAGCTCCTCTGCTGTCCTATCTACGGCACGGTATAGAAACGCCGCAGCATTGCCGACTTCATGTTGATGTACGAGTCGCGTAAGAGAATCTGTAATATTTAGAACTGAGCAAGCTGTACCCAGAACCGTTCTTCGATAAAGACACTTTAAGCTCATCAAACTTCCATCCCCTTTATCTCGAGGGAGGTATATTCGAGGTATGGAAGATTTAGGATGATGACTTCGATAAATTGTCATCATCTTGCCACAATGATGTTAAGGTCCTCTTTTGAAGAGGCACAGAGCTTAAGTTCGTCCTTGTATAAAAGGTGGTTAAGCTTATATTCTCTTCTGTTCGGCGGGGCACATAGGTATCCAGAGCTTTTGCGTCGCAGCACAATAGATAGAAGCAAGAGGGAGATGCAAAAAAGTATCGGATTCAGGGAGTCTCCTTTGAAGACCCCCCTCTTATATGTGACATAGCTGGTAGTCACTTGTCTTTTGTCAATTTTTATAACATATCTTGTCCGCAACAAGAGCATAAGCTCTTTCATGCATCTCACTATTCTTGCATGGACATCCAGTCACTCAAGGAGCTTGATAAGTAGCTCATGGTTCGCTTTATCTCTTGTGCACGTATAATACCGTAGAATTTACCATGAAGGGGCTTGTTAGCATGTTCTCTTAGTAGAAGCGAATGTTCTGCATCCTGAACACGACTTTCTAGCACCGAAGGTGTTAGTCATGCTAGGCCTTGTGTAGTGTCGCTGGAATCGAATGTGAGACCAAGTTCCTCTGCTGTCCTATCTACGGCACGGTATAGAAACGCCGCAGCATTTACGACTTCATGTTGATGTACGAGTCGCGTAAGAGAATCTGTAATATTTAGAACTGAGCAAGCTGTACCCAGAACCGTTCTTCGATAAAGACACTTTAAGCTCATCAAACCTCCATCCCCTTTATCTCGAGGGAAGTATATTCGAGGTATGGAAGATTTAGGATGATGACTTCGATGAATTGTCATCATCTTGCCACAATGATGTTATGGTCCTCTTTTGAAGAGGCAAAGAGTTTAAGCTCGTCCTGGTATAAAAGGTCGTTAAGCTTATATTCTCTTCTGTTCGGCGGGCCACATAGGTACCCACAGCTTTTGCGTCGCAGCACAATAGATAGAGCATAAGCTCTTTCATGCATCTTACTATTCTTGCATGGACATCCGGTCACTCAAGGAGCTTGATAAGTAGCTCATGGTTCGCGTTATCGAATGCCTTACGGTAGTCAACCCAAGCCACGGACAGATTGCGTCGATAACTGATCGAGTCCTAGGTAATACACTTGTCTACTAACAGGGTCTCCCTGCAACCTACCAGCTCTCTCTTGCATCCACGTTGTTCAACTATTGCACTCCATACCGTCTCGATAGATGTTAATATCCTCTATTTAAGATTGCCAGTGAATAGCTTAAAGCTGGTTCTGTGGACTTGATAAATCTCCGGTCTTAGGGATCAGTACCGTGCATCCTTCCACTAACCACTGCGGGATGGGTTGATCTTCATTTAAGAAAGTAGTAAATATACGAGCTAGATGTTGGTGCGTAGAAGTGAACTTTTTCCACCAAAAGTTGTTGATTTTATCTGGCCGTGGCACTGAACAGTTCTTAATTCTAGTTATATCTTTCTTCACTTCTTCAGCAGTAATTAGTGGACACTCTTCCTCTGAACGTTGCAGCCTTTGCCTTTGACGAAAGTTACGAAACAGTGATATATCTAAAGCTGCTCACTTAGCTGATAAGTATCTCCATATACTTGCTCCCAGAAGACTTGAATCTCTTCTCGACTAGACGGATTTTCAACGACATATGACGTTTTATTGAACAGACGGGTTGGATGAGCAGAAAACGTGGAGTTTTCCAGAATCCACTTTAGTCGTCGTTCTAGGCGCTCTTTGGCTGTTGAAAAAGCTTTAATTTTGTGCGTCCAGTGCTGCTTGATGGTCAATAGTTTTCACTTGTTCAGCGTGTGACTTGCTTTTCTTAAGTTTCGAGCTGGTGCCCTATCTTTTGGAGTGAACTCGTTATTTGATGTTGTGTAGCTAATCACGCACTGAACATTTGATGCATGCCCTCTCGCCGTTTTCATTTTAAACTGAAGCTGTGCAATACGCGCGTGAGTCTTACTTAAGCGTACTGAGGTATCATTACTTCTATTGTCGCTAAGCAGAAAGGCCGCTTTCTCGTAAACTATACAGTTCAGAATCCAGAGATTCACATCTTCGGGGATAAAATCAAGGAGAGCAGTATTAGCTTCAGCTAATTTGTCCATCCTGAGAAAGACTTTTTGATGGATTTTTAATCTCCTAGTTATCATGTTGGCATTATCAGCTATCTGCAAAGATGGTCTTGATGGGATGGGTGGTATGTTTACTGGAGGGTTTTGCTCTTCTTCCTGCTGATAAATAGCTTCATATCTCTTTCGGCGTAAAAAGGATACCTGATCTCTTAAATACTGAGGCGTTCTATGAGAATATTCCGAGTGCATATTGACCCAACGTCCATTTAACCTCTACATGTATTCTCTTCGCGCCGGTGAGCTTCCTTGCCATCAGGTAAGAATGTCCCTCCTGAGTTGATCCTACCAACTAAAACGATGTTCTCGCGTTTGTCCGGGGCCATTGCTACTCCCAACTGAATCATGGCCAAAATCCGAGAGAGGCCTATTGTGAGTGGCACTGCGCGATACTGGGGACGTAACCGCATAATTCGTTGCGTAACTGTAAGAGTCGGAGCTCTCCGACGATAAGATCGCCATATCCCTATTTTTAGATTGATCTAGAATTACCATGTTGTTTACTTAAATAACGCGTTCGTTCCGCAACACTGCTTCGACCCAGGTCGCTGATCAATCTCTCTAGTGATCACCCAAGGTGAAGAGCCTCACAAAGTTACCAATTGAAGCTCCCCACTCGGACCCATTAGTATCCAAGGTCTTTTATTTCAAGCATCATTCACCTCACTGACACTCTTCCTCATGCATTTCTTATAAACTATCTGTCGTCACAATTTTCTGCCTTGGCATACCTTTTTAGCTTCCTTTATGTCCATGCATTTTCCCATGCAAGCTCTTGTGTTTCTATGGCTTCTTATGTCGCTTCGAATTAGGGTCTCATTTACAAATTCTAACCATTCTTTCGGCGGTCAGCCTCTGGGCACGCTGCCATTCACTTTACCTCGATATACTTGTTTCATCAGTCCTTCATGTTTCATTCTCTCAATATGCCCAAACCATTTCAACCAATTTCTTTCACACTCGTCAAACAGTGTGTTCTCTACACCACATTCTTTTAGGATTTTCTCATTACTGACTTTTCCCATTAGCATTTTACCGTACATATTGCGCCGGGAATTCATGCCAATCGCGTTAATTTACTCTTATCCTTTGCTTGGTATAGGTCCAGATCTCTCTCCCGTACAGTACAGTGGGTGTAAGTACAGCATTATATATTGCCATTTTAGCTGTATTTGTTATATTTTTACTTCTGGTAAAGGCTTGTACACTGCCGATAATCTTCTACCCTCGTTTATGCGCCTGTCTATCTCTCCATCGATCTTTCCGTCAGTAGTAAATAAGCTACCAAGATACACGTACTTATCAACTTGTTCTATCCTCTCATCGTCTAGGACAATTTTGCATACTGTTTTTCACTCTTTTCTTCAAATACCATAATTTTTGTTTTATTCACGTTAATTTTAAGACCCGTGATCTGCATACTAGTATTAAGTCTGCTCAACATTCTCTGCAGGCTTTCGATTGACTCTGCCATAAACAACCTCATCAACTGCAAACGCTAACGCACGCACCTTCACTATCCCGAGATCCACACATTCTTCATCTAAGAGGGCAATTCTCAGACACTTGTCTATGAATATAATGAATAGTCATAAGGACATAATGCATATTTGCTTAACACCTTGCATAATATCGAACCAGCCAATCAGTTGCACATTTAGCCTCACACTCACTTATCTACCTGCATATATTATTTGTATTGCCTGTATGAGGCATCCATTAATTCCTTACTCTTTCAGGACTTCCCAAAGTTTACTTCTATCCACGTTGTCATAAGCTTTTTCTAGGTCAACAAATATACAGAACACTTTTTTATTCACTCTAAAACTTTTTTCTGTGATCTGTCTCAAACTAAATATCTGATCCGTACGTGATCTTCCTAGAATAAATCCACATTGGACTTTCCATATATTTTCTTCTGTTATTTTCATAACCCTATGAATAAGTATTTGAATATATTTTGCTTACGGTACTTAGTAAGCTGATACCTATGTAATTATTGCAGTTGCTTTTATCTTCCGTTCCTTTGTATATTGTACGATAATCGCATTTTTCCATTCATCTGAAACTTCTCCCATCTCGATACTTGAATTTATCAACTCGCACAACCTGTGAAGATATGTAGTCGCCACCGTATTTAAGCATTTCAACGTTAATACCGTCTACACCAGCAGCCTTACCATTCTCTAAGTTTATAATTATATTCCTAACCTCAGAGGCACAGATTCTTTCAACCGGGTTTTCCAAAGTACCATGTTCTGTGTCACTGTTATGCTGCCCTATCCCGTGCAGAAATCTTGACGTGGGCCTAGTAGGGTTCTGGTCAGTTTACCCTACTTCTGGTGTGGTTCTGGTCAGAAAAACTGACTAGAGCCTGACAAGGGTGTAACGCTTTGACTCGCCAATACCCTATGTAGGGGAAACTAGTCAGGGCCTTGTCAGCTTTTCTAGTGAATCCCTTTTTGAAACTATAATCCGTTTAAGATTATAAATATAAATTACCTGCTTTTATAAAAACTTATTATTTGTAAAGAAAGACATTTTTTTTCAAGTTTTTTTCTGCCACCCTTCCAATTTTTGGTATGCGACAAAGCAACGCTGATTGCGTCTAATACAGCTTTTTCTGCGGCGTTTGTTTTCGTCTTTTTGTCGAAGTGTGCTTGATTATCGGCTTCTGTTGACGGTAATGAGTAAAATATGTTAATTACAAATATTTGAGAACTAAATGCGATTAGTAAAGATTTTAATGTCGTAGTTTTTCAATATTAACTTATCTCCAGATTGTTTCGCATTTTGCATTGCCAGAACCAAGATCCTAACCTCAAATATAATCTCAACGAATTTGGCAAGAGGGTATATTTTACAGATGTTATTTACTTGTCGTAACTAGTATTATGGCACAGAGGGCCACTCAATCACAATTGTGCTTATAATTATATATTAATTAATAATCATTACCTGAGAAACTATTCGATGAATGATCACCCAGTGGGCAAACAAATTAAGGATGTCCTAGAGACGTCTTCGGGACGTCCCTAAGACGTCTTTTGGTGCATGTCTTTTGGACATCCTAGGGATGCTCTTAAGACGTCTAATGTCAGTCCGAAAGATGTCACGAGAACGTCCTATGTCTTCAAGACATCTTTAGGGCATCTTTAGGACATTAGACGTCTCAGAGACGTTGTTTGGACTGACATTGGACGTCCTAGGAACGTCCCAAGGACGTGCTTGGGATGTTCATGGTTTTGTGCCCACTGGGCAGAATTGCTCCAAAATCTTCAAAATTTGCTTCTCTTTAATTGGTCACTTTCATTCGAATCATTTTGCAGTTCTTCTCTAATTCGATGTTTCTTTACACGATCGCGAAGACGTTCTCTAGCCTATTTCTTCTTATTCATGTTATCTCTTATAACTTAATAAGTTTCACATCAAAAAATATCTTAACTTGATACGAAAACACGAATGCGGTTGACCAATATAGGTTATGAACACGAACGCCGATGCGAGCGCCGCGTAACGTTATAGTGTGGCATAACGAAAGTACATATGGCGAATGCCCGACTTGTGGCTTTACCCAGAAACTCTGGTCAAAATCAAGAAATGGGAAATTATGTTATCATTTGTATATAAGTATAATAAAACTTTTTGCAAACCGGAACAATCAGATTATATTATGTTAGTAATTACACATAGTCCTATTATGCTGCCCGCTAAGCACCTTCTTATAATTTATTCCATTTTATTGAGAATAGAAAAACTGGTCAGGGCCTTGTCGGAACCCTATTATAAATGGGGCTAAATGGGGCAATTTCTGCACGGGTATAGCTTCACCTCCCAATAATTTCTTGAAAGATTCTCGCATAGCGTGCAGTATCCCATCTGTATCATATAGTATACCATTTCATCTTGCTATTTCGCATGCCGACTAATTCTGTACTACTACTTCCTTTCATAATGATCCATGTCAATTTGCAATATATGTTTACAAAATATTATCTGTGATGTGAGTCAAAACATGCATTACTAATGCTTCTAATATGCACATGTACTGATAGTACATGTGCAAATCCTGGATATTATTGGATATAATTTTCTCTCCTTCCTTTACAATCTAAAAATATTATATATTTGTTAAAAAGTATCATCTTTTTGGGATGCCTTTAAATGCCTTAGGGGCACCAAACCAGTGGGCTTCCAGGCTGTCAATACATGCCAGTTCGACACTGGAGCTCACCGCGAAGGAACACGGTCATTTTATTCATTTATTCTAAACATTCATTTGTATCAAAAATATTATTTTAAATTTTGGTAACATGAAATTATTATTGAAATGAAAGGCCAGAATATGTGTTATTATTAATATATTGCAGTTATTCTTTCATGTGTCCCTAAACTCCCAATTACCTATTTTTTTCTTATAATCATCAGTTTTGGTGCCCCAAGTTACAATCTTCTTAAAAATGTCTTCTAATTTTATAAATTTAAAATATCCAATTTTTCGCGATTAGTTTAGTTCCAAATAATTAAATTTTCATTTGGAATCTCTTCTGATATTTTCCTTTCATTGAAGAGCAATGTAAAATTAGAGAATGTATTATAGGTATAAAACAATGATGTCGTATATAACGTGGTTTCAAGTTTTACTTTCCTGTCAATGAAGAATTGGAGCTCTTGATAGTAAAAATGAATTGCAATTGTAACACTAACTATTTATTACAGATTTATGTGATCTTGAATTTTTAAGTAAAATAAAGGAATGACCTCCTGGCCAGCCTTAAGTCTGGATGAATCTAAACGTAAGGACTTGGAAAGGGTAAGGGGTAGTTAGGAAAGGAAAAGGGAGGGGCTTGTGTCTGGACGTTTAAGCACAGCAAATTATTATTATCATGATAATAAACATTTATTTTAGGCTATAGCAAAGAAAAAACTGGGCTTTCTATGAGAACCGATTTTTGAGTTCCAAGCTGCAACAACAGGGAACCCTCCTAGATGGCGCCACGTTATATGCGATTTCCCTATATAAAATTAGAACTGTAATAAAAAGGAACCTTCAATTTTTACTATGAGCACAAGTAGAACATCAAAAATGATTTTTTTTCTTAGTAGCTATGACGCATCTCAGAAAGAAATACCAGAAAAAATTCAATTTAAATCAAACGAAAAATCAAAAAATCATAATCAAACGGACCCAAATCAATGGGTAAAAATTTTGAATACGTAATAACCATAACTTAATTCTCTAATAAGAACTTACCTGAACTCGATTCCATATTGCACTAATTGCATTTCGTCACTTATGGACCAATATATTTTTTTACTTAAATTTTTTCCCCGTTAAAGCATACATTTTTCTTTTAAAATGTGGATTAACCGACAGAGATACATTTTCGAAGTAGCAATTAATTATGTCTTTCAACATCTCACGAACTACCGCATGATCAACCTTAAGGGATAAAAAACTAATTTTTCTTCATTTTAAGCTCTTTAAGATCTTCAAACTCAAAAACTAAAAAGGGAGAGATTGACAAATAATTTTAAAAAAACTTTGCTTTCACTTGACTTTTGTCCACATTTGGTTAAATTTTGTCTCTTTATTATAGTCTTAAAACTTTTAGTTTTAGTTATAATATAATGGATATATAAGGGGAAAGGCCGCATAATTTAAGTTTGCGTAAAAGCCTACTTGATGTAAGAGAAGAAAAAATACAACTTACGAATAACATTTTTATTTTTTGGAAATATCACATAGTTTACATAGGCTTCAAGTTTTGTGAAATTTCTAAAAAATACTCATTTCATGTCTCTCGAAAGAGTATTTTCTGTACAGTAAGAAGGTGTAATAACTTTAAGCATTTTTTTCGGACACATTAAAAAAGAATACCCAAAAATTGTTACTTTTAAAATTTGTTGGTATCAAATTTAGTCAAATTTATCTGGATGTAATCAAAATTATTGTAATTTTAGGTTAAATTTGTCCTAATTTGAGGTTCAAATCTCATATTAAGCAAATGAGGAGTTAAAATCAGATCAATGTTGATGAATTTGATCCAACACAATTTCAAGGTACAATAACTTGATGTATCTATTTTTGGATCATATGGAAGCTATAGTCCTGTATTAATCTTGAACGAAGTAATCGTATGATTATGAGAAAATTCACATATTATTATTGCTGAGGAGGAGGAGGAGGAGGAGGAGGTGGTGGTGGTTTTTGATGTCCTATTTGAGTACGGAATGCGGATTCCATAAGACGGCGTCGGTGATTATTTACAGGTGGATAATAGTTTGCAGGCACTACATGCTGTGGTATTTGATGAGGGAATATGTATTCCATATGAAGGCGTCGGTGTCTATTTACAGGTGGATAATAGTTTTGAGGCACTTCATGCCTTTGCGGAGGTGGAGGATTGATATATTGATTACCATTTTGATATACTTGTTGTTGCTCATTTCCTTGAGCTCCAGCATTTTCAAAACCAGGAGCTTGTGGTCTTCCAGGATTATATACATTCCACAGGTCCTGCTCTGCTGGTAATGCACTTATTAATTCTGTAAAACGACCAATTTAAGAATTATGAACCTCAGAAGTTAAAATTCATTGTATAATTTCATGAAAAACCAAACTAGAGTAAAAAATTCCGATTAAATTGTTCAAGCTGGTATATTTACAGTGCTAACAGTCCATCCCCAATTTTACGTACCCCCCCCCCCCCCCCCACGCCCTTTCTATGACACTTATTTCAAGTATTTTCTAAAAGAATTATTTATCACTGCCAATCAGTGAAACTCCTTACTGACTTATATCCGTGGCCCATTTCTTATTAAATCAAATTTCGAGTACTCTCAAAAGTTGACTTCATGAAATTGAAATCTTTGAAATGCCTTTCTCCAGGAAACACCATGAGAGTCGTAAAAATGAGAGGTTATAGATTGGTAGACTGAAGAAACAAAAATTTTAGAAACCAAAAATAGTTATGAGGGGCCGCAATTAAATTACGCAACGGATATTCGATTCTCTCAAGACCCTGTCACCCCTTTTAACAATGGAACCGTAAAAGATTTACACAGAGTTCCTGTCCCCCCTCCCCCACTCTACCCCCCTCACACTCATAGATATTACGCAATATTCAAGCCGTCGCCCAACTGTTATAGGTTTAGTATATACTGCTGCGCTTGCCGGTCAGTTAGAAATTTAAGAACTTTCAAATTTTTAAATGCTGCAAATTTTGTAAATAATTTGTTTTTTATAGTATACTTCTTAATCTGACATTAAACAAGTGATTTTCTTCATATAAGGGCCTTAAACTGATAAAACTACATTAGAAAAAAATTGAAAAGTCTAAGAAAATAATGACCAAAAAGCAGCCAAGGCCTGGGCTGGCAAGGAGCCTCCTTGCGAGCTGTTTTTTTCCTGGATGTTAAGTTCTGGAAAGTGTGTTTCAATGTATTTTTATGTACAGATTACAAATATGGCCATGGAAATACCCGAAAATATAATTTTCAAAGAGAGACTTTGCTGATACATACCCCCAGTCGCAAGCACCCCCCTTTCCAGGAGTCCTCTCCGTTTTTATATCCCTTCTAGGATTGAGAGTAACTTTGGAGGCAACCATCCCCCCTCCCCAAAAAACCTCACCCCTTTTTGGGGTCTCTCTTCGTTTTTATATTACTTTTCGGGGGGAAAGTGAGTTTCTGTGACACATGCACCTATTTACAACTACCCCCATTTCCAGGAGTCCTCTCCATTTTTGTATCCCTTCTCTGAGGAGAGGAGCTTTGGCAAGACCCACTCCATGCCACAACCTTGCCCCTTTCC
>CAKNWT010331316.1:0-13610 GCA_932066315.1 Andricus coriarius | reverse complement strand
AGTTTCGTGTTTCTTCTTCGTATTAGAATTCTGAAACTGATAGGGCTGGAGCAGGATTTGAATAGCTAGATAAATCGGAGGGTGCGGGTGATAAAAAGAATTATTAACATCCGAATGAAAGGATTCATATGCGTTTGTTGTCCGAGTTAAAGCAGCAGTTTTCTCGGCCCAGATTTTAGGTGGATACAAAGCTTCATCGCATAAATAAGTCGCTATCAGGTACTCCGCGGATTTAATGACGCTATCGTTAATGGGCATTACTGGCAACAAATCAAACCAAAACAATGTTTTACTTCCGTGTAATCCAGAAAGAGAATTCCGAAAGAAACGCGTAACCACTGACCTACTTTCGAGTCTCTATTTTTATAATCAGCGGAAAGCCCTAGTTCTTGTATCTTTCGATACCAAGCCTGTGTTAAGTGAAATCGGCAACCGATAATTCTTATATCGGGCCAAATCTTTCTCAAAATCTAAAATAATTTCTTTTGG
Organism: Andricus coriarius; assembly: GCA_932066315.1. Taxonomy (NCBI): domain Eukaryota; kingdom Metazoa; phylum Arthropoda; class Insecta; order Hymenoptera; family Cynipidae; genus Andricus; species Andricus coriarius. The sequence goes on along the minus strand of CAKNWT010331316.1, from coordinate 13,121 downwards.
CTCTAAACTATGGTCTCTTTCATCGCATAATTTTTTAAGTGTAGCAAAACATTCCCCGTAGGTTTCCTGCCGTTTATCTTTTAGCAAACAAAATGCTCACACAACATAATGGCCATTAAAAAAACCGTGTACAGAAAAAAGCTGCTTGCAGAAAGGTGGACAATAATCAAATGTTCCATCGGCTAGCAAAATTTTCGCTTCTGCAAGGTACTTAAAATTTTTATTCGTTTAAAAAACGATCATGTTGGATTCTAGATCGTTGAAAAGGACAAAATCATCTCCAAATTTCGTTTTTACATCAAATTTTTCAATTTTAGCGTGAGTATCTTTAATGTCTTTAGGATATACAGGTTGAATTGTTCTACGCGAATTATAAAAATTCTTCTTAAAACATTTAATATCGCGGACCATCAAATTTCTATGTTCCTTTTCCACGCACGAATGAACAACCTTTGAAGGTCTTTCGCAAAGATTATCAACCGCAATTCGCTTTACACTCGAGGACAACGATTGCCTTTGTAAAATAGAATCTTCTATTGGATCGTGAATGTGCTCGAAATTACTTTTGAGAATAAGTCGCGGCGATTCACTAGACGTATGCAAATGAGCTTTGCATTTTTCATCTGCACACTTCCATCTAGAATTCCCGGTACACAAAAATGTATCAAAAATGAATCTACAATTGCTACAATTAAAATTGTTTTACCCCTTGTTGACACCGATTCAGAAATTATCAGAGGTACAGAGGACATCTTTCTCTTCAAATTTGAAATTTTTTGAACTTTAAACTAGCTTGTCTCGCAAGAAGCAAAACGAAACTGACTGAGTTTGTAGATTGCAAGCTTATTTTAGAGAAAATCTAAGCAGGCTATAGAAATTGTATCATTTTAAAAGCTATTAACGTTAATTGACGCAGAAATCAACTTTGTTTATAAACCTTTGCGAAAGTCTCAAATCCATAGGAAACTTAAGGGTAGTAAACCTTCACATTTCGACTGCTAATCTAAATTGCTCTAATAGACGTGTATTTGATGGAGATCCATGTTTAAAACCAGCGTACTCCGGGGAAATTGCTCCAGTTTGCCATACATGCGTAGAATCATATAAACCTTGTTTAACCGTTGAAGGTGGATTCTTGGAAATCGATCGATTTTCGCCCCTCTCCGGAACGTTTTCTAGGTAATATAAATTGCTCTAATAGGCGTGTATTTGATGAAAATATATGTTTAAAACCGGCGTACTCCGGCGCAATAGCTCCAGTTTTCCATACATGCGTAAAATCATATAAACCTTGTTTAAGCGCTGAAGGTGGATTTTTGGAAATCGATCGATTTTCGACCCGCTCCGGAACGTTTTTGAGTTAATCTAAATTGCTCTAATAGGCGTGTATTTGATGAAAATATATGTTTAAAACCGGCGAACTCCGGCGCAATGGCTCCAGTTTTCCATACATACGTAAAATCATATAAAACTTGTTTAACCTTCCGGTGAGCGCGCCTTTAAAACACACACGGACGGACAATGGAAAAGCAGCACTTAGTGCTGGCACTAACAGGCGTACTCCGTGGAAATTGCTCCAGTTCAATTTAATTGTTTTTTTATAATCATTTTAATAATCCTTGTTTTTATTCATAATATAAGCCAGTAATTAAAATAAATATAATCATTAAAAATAGATTTTTCTTATAAAAATGTATTAAACCTAAAAATTTAAGTTTAACCCTCTGGGCACCAGGTGGGTGTGTACACACCCAGTGCGCTTCTAAAAGTGAATTTTCTGAAAAGGGAAGCGTGGAGGGGGCGGAGAAAATATGCTGTAAATTGGAGGAAAACTGCTTTTGGCTTCAAGGCAATTTTATTCTCGTCTTTATTTAAACAAAGGAAAAACGTGTGACGTATTATGTGCACTGTCCCTTATTCAGCTTATTTAAAAGTGTTATAGCGAAAAAAAAATATTGATTGGAAAATAAGAGTCCAGGCTAATTTGGAGCAGGTACGAACACAATTACTCTATTAGTGTTAGCTAAAACGTTCTAAAATGCAATAAATATATTGTATTATGAAATAAAAAGTGTATTAACAATTTCCTATTCTTTCAAGAGCAATAATGGCAGACAGAGATGAAGCTCAAGTTGTAAGACTTCCACAGGAAGAAGTATTAGAAAAAAAAGGCAGCGACCGTTTGCAAAAACAACTGCCCTGTCACTTTTGTGAATGGAAAGCAGACCGAAAAACATCGACGGCATGCATCATTTGCCAGGTCCCAATTTGCAGGCAACACCGTCGCGCAGTGTGCATAAATTGCTCAGATGAGTAATTAGGATAAATTTTTAGTATCTTTCATTATTAATTTTTGTATAAATTACTTTATAAGATGTATACCGTCAATTGTACTAAATTTTATACCAATAAATGCAAAAGACTTTCAGAAATAAGCTTTTATCACATTTTTGTTCCTTCTTTGTTTATTTAAACAATTGTTAGTAGACAATAATTTTTTTTGCATTTGGGTTAGATAGCTGACACTTTAAGCTTTAATTTACACTCATAGTTTGTTGAAAAAGTGCAATTAAAAAAAAACTAACAGCCAAAAATGTAAGTATTCAGATTTGGCAAAAAGTGCACCATCACTTGGTGAGATAAATACATATTTTTTTTTTTAAATAGAAAAACCACTTGAACAGTTTTACAGGCAAAGTCTACAGATTATTAAACCCACTGATTTTTTTCAATTACATAAAAAACAATAGAAATAACATTAAAAAACCAAAAAAAGTCATTTTTGCAATTTTTTCGAATTTTTGTTTACATTTGTTTGCACAAAATTTTTAACAAATAAAGATATCGTTTTTGAATTGGTCTAATATTCTTCTAGACATTCTTCCGATTTCATTTCACTCCTTTTTATATAAAAACATGCACTTAAAACATATTTAAAAGATGATTGAATTTCGTGGGTGCCTGCGCACCCAGCTGTTACGGAAGAGGTCTCCAGAAAATGCTGCTCTTCAGAGGGTTAAATTAAATTAAATTTAAATTCAAGTTAATTTACTAGCTACTTTATTATTTTTTTACTTAAAAAATTTAATAATTATAATAATAATAATCTACTAATTATAACTAATAAAATATTTATAAATAATTATATTATATTTATACAATTGAATTAATGAAAATCCTAATATAATTGTTAATAATATCCCGATTAATCCTTAATATTTATTTACATACAATAAAAAATGATGAGATCAAGTAATTGTAACTCCAGATAATAACAAAATAATCGTATTTAATAAAGGAATTTCATAAGGATTAAATTGATCAATATTTTTAGGTGGTCATAACCTCCCAATTTCTACATTTAAAGAGATATAGCAGAATGAAAATAAGACAAAGAAAAAAGAAATAAAAAATAATAACTGAAAGAATAAATAAAAATATCCATATTCTTGAGAATTGACGAATTGTAAATGTATGAAGTCCCTGAAATGTTCTTTCTCGAATTACATCTCGTCATCACTGAAAAAAAATTAAAGATATCTAATGATTTTTAAATTGAATTAATTCACTCCTAATTTTTAACTTACGAAGTCAAGTAACATATTGTTGGAATCGCAGCGAAACGTAGATTTCGAATATAATATTTTCAAATTACTAATTGCAAAATTAAAAAATGTTATGTTTCGTTTTTTATTCCTTATCAGTACAAAGGACCCCCCGCTGACATGGGCCGAGGACAGACGCTGGTGAGCCCTCGGCCAGGTGAGGGGAAGTTCGATAGTGGGGGTAAAACAAGCAGGTAGACGGCGATTAAATGGGCATCTCCGGTATGGTTTGAGGGTAATTTGTCCAACATTGCATTTGATAGACAAAAAGGCCGAGTTTGCAGGCCCCAGAGTCGTACGGTCCAGACGAGAGTATTGTGACGTCACGCCTCCGTGACGTCATGGCGCTTGGAGGTCAATAGAAGATGGCAGCGTCATGCGAGGATCTGATTCGGCCAGTTCCTTATGGCCCGCCATTATCTCGCATTGCGTTCGGTAACCATGGAGATGTTGTCAACAGGCGGTGATTTCCGTAGCATGAAAATAAACATTACAAAGGAATAAATAATCGATGTGTTGATAATTTCAAGTGAGTGCTCTTTAATTAAGGTGTGACCTTAGCTCTTCGTTCGCGTGGTTAGGTTTTGCTCACAATTTGCAATTGCGGTACAAAAAAAGCCAATATGAAAAAAGTAGTACGATTATGTGTTTTGTTGATAACTCAAGAGTATTTATTTCACATAATGTACAAAATATATACAAAAGATACAGAATCCGGCGATATTAGAGACAATGCCCTCAGCAAATATGATCCTTCGATCCTTTATTGACGTGAACTCGTTAATGAGTTCAGAGAAATCCAATGATTGAGATGCTTCGTTATCTATTGACAACAGCGCGAGAGAGCTCAACCTATTGTCTGCCATGGTTGATCTTAGATATTTTTTTATTAATTTAAGCTTCGAAAAACTTCGTTCTGCAGTTGCAACAGAGACAGGGGTTGTCAGAAGGATTCGTAACGCTACGAATACATGAGGGAAAGTAACATCCAAATTATTTTGAACTATGAAATTTAAAACAGCTATTGGGGATTCCGCGGTATCCTGTCGCAAGTATTTCAAGTGCAGAAGCTCATCATAGAGATCTTCTCCGTTAACATCGCTTTCATCACTGTGAGTAAGTTCTTCTTCTAATTGAGAGCATAGTTGTTTCAGACGACGCTGTTCGGGGATCACTTTCAAATTGTACAGAAATGACCATATCTTATTATGATCTTCCAATTGTTTGAATCGTTTTTTCATTAATGCAAGTGCAATATCTAACATTGCATACAAAAGTTTCACTTTGAAATTCAGTTCTGGATCGTTTACTCGTTCATCATGTGCTTCATAATCAAACTGCTTCTTTTTATTTCGCGAGCGACCGTTTTTTTCGAAACCCGTTTTTACTTCCAAATCTTCCGCAATTTCGGTCGCCGTTATCAATGCGCTTTCGAAACATTGATGGTAACCTTCGTAATATTTCAGACTCGATTCTAACAATTTAGTGTCCAGTAAAAGATCCGCGGATGAGTTCTGCATTGATTTGCTGAAATCATTTACTTGTAACAGTATATTATACCAGACAACTATTGGTACAATGAATTCAAACTTAGTGATTTGAAGAACAAGTATACGAGCTTCATGGCGTACGTCGGAATCATGCTTGCCATCGTCATAACTCAATGGCTTCATGAAAATTCAGAAAATTCATCCACATGTACTTCATACCTGAGCTCTATCATAAATATTATCTAATCCTGTTATAAACCGTGAATAAAGGTGTCTAGACTAGTTAGGAGGACACACCTGGAAATCCTTAATAGAATATAATACAGTGCGATCCGTAATTTCGGCGCCCCCTTAGATCTGCGCCCTGCGCGACCACCCGGCTCGCCCAGCCCCAAGGCCTTGTCACATAGATCAATTAGTACTTATAGAAATATGATATACATTAATGCAGGACTCGAAATGAAAAAAATGGATCAATTTCCTATCTTATTAACTTTAAAAGAATCTTTGACTGTTAGCTGGTCGGCACTGCTGGCCCTCCTTATCATGAAGTAATTTGTCAAACCTTTGCAAGCTATCCTAATTATTCTAATTAAATGATTGTAGTTTTCCCAGGTTTACAAAAACTAAACTTTGGCGCAGAAAGCCCGCACTTGTACATGGAGATTATGTTACAGGAAAGCGAGGAAGAAACACTTGCACATTTATCGCAGGATTCGGCAAATGCATTCAAGGGTCACAGCGCTCAGAGAAGGAAACCTGTCGTAAACGAAAACCTTTCCGTTATTAGAAAAGAATTCCATAACTATGATGAGGTATAATTGATGTAGAAACAAGAAAAACTTTTTCACATATATCATTTTCAGAATTGTTAACTTTATTGTTAAAGAAATGTTCTAGTTAAAAGGAATTTCTCACTCGTAGCACGGACGTTGTATTTTAAATGAAGGACCAGCCGAAGCAGAAATAAGCCGACTCAACGTCTAGTTGGCTTTCTATAAAGACCTCACTAAGCAGCCGGTCGAAAAGATAAAGCCCTCACGAAAAGAAACGACGGCCTATAGGATAAAATGTTAGAACACCTAGATTATATGGATAGCATGTATATCAGAATATTCATTATGTATTTTTATTTATGTATTCATGTGTTTGTCATAAATTATACTGACAAACGTATCATTAGCAAAAAATATCGAAGATGTTGAAAGGGCAATATAAATGTGCTATTAAAGAAAAGTACCTGCATCTTTTAAAACTTTCTGACGCTAAAAATTTGTTTATGGAAGTTGTTTATAACAATGAAATCTATATCATGATATTTGTTTCGTAATGCTTGCACTTTACCTTTACTTGGAGAACAGACAAAAATTCATAACTACTTTAGATAAAAAGCTAGCTTTTGAATATGTAACTTGATAATAATGGTTGCGTCTGTAATAAAGTGAAAACCTATTTTCGTGAGACGCATGACTTACCAAGGCAATGGATCTTTCCATTACGTATTGAGACATTTTGATCCCTCTAAATTGTACATATATCAAGGTCATAAATCTGAACTGTTTTTACTGTTTCAGTCTACAGACCCTGACAAGAATTTCATCAAGTTTAGGATGATACATGAGATAGTGACTAGTATATAAAAAACCTGCAATATTTTATAAATATTCATTAGTTACACTCCTATCCAAAACTTCTGAGAGAAGATTTTCTCCATTTAAAACAAAATGAGAATCACTATTGGTATTCTGTGTTTCCCATTAGTGATTTTCATTAGGCCTGCTGGTAATTATAATCACATCTTTAAGTTTTATTGTATTTTTAATCGAAGTATATTTATTTCATATATGAAATCGTTAAAATAAGAATAACTGTTTTTCTCTCAACGCACGTCTCCAACATCAAATTTCAATCTTTCTATTTTGATACTAAACTTTTCATCAGGTACGAAAACAGTTACAAACTCGGTTATCAAAATGCATAACGAAATGGATTTGGACATGGACACGGATGAAGATATTGGATCTAATTTTGATTTTCCTTTTCTAATATAAACGAAAACTTAAAAAAAAACTTTATACTTAAACGTATACTTGAATTTATAATAATAATTTATTAGTGATTACAATAATTAATTTTGTACTCATGGATTATTTTTCAAAGTGAACAATAATAAAGTTTAATAATAATTTAACAATAATTGAATGAAAAGTCTTTAAAAGATTTATATGAATTAAATTGGAGATATTAAGTATTTGTATAGCAATGAGTTTGCTGAGTTGCTACTCAGCATTTGCAGTTTGTCGGTACACACATGCCGGGTACGACACATCGCTCCGGGTATTGTTTTTTTCCATTTTAAAAGAGTTTTTCATTATGATCTTCATTACTTTAAGAAATACGAAATTTTAAAAATAAAATACATCCTTAACAATTTGAGCCAAAATTGACATTTTTGTTGTACCACTGCTAAATCTTGGTTTAGATTCATACTCTTCCCAGTAATGGGCTATTACCAAACTATCAATGTGCTAAAATAATAAGATGCACTTTTCAGCCATTCTCAATGAAAAAAAGTCTTGAAAAAATCAATGCGATGCGAAAGTCCTTTGACCGTCAGTTAGATCAAAAAGTAGCGTTCTTAATTTTGTATCGGAAGGTCTGGGCTCCATTCTTGATGCCTGCACTTTTTGGGATTTTTTTACATCTTTCTTGATTGGAATTTACTATTAATTTTGTTTCAATGATGCCAAAATATTCATTTTAAGATTTTTTCATATTAAAAATTTGAGATTTAAAAATTTGTTTGTATATAAAATGGTAAACAATAAAAAGCCAATTTTTCATATGGAACAAGTTTCGCTAAATTAATATTTTGGCTTCACTGAAATTAATTTGATGGCCAATTTCACTGTCTCATCTAACAAGCAGTCAAAAGACCTTTGCATCGCGGTCTACTTAATCTGCCTTTAAAACCAAAGAAAATTTTCAAGGGTGTAGGTTTCCCTTGTTAGTGCGTATAAATTGTTTGTTTTTTTTTGCTTTAATCATTGAAAATGATCTTGAAAATGAAATAAAGTATCCATTTAAATTTCAAAAAGGTTAGACATATTTATCAAATGCTATGTGCTGAACCTATAAAACTTAGCCAAGATTTTTAAATGAAAGTCCAAGCCTTCGTAAGCTCAGTTGGATAGTCCGTGCGGCGTGAGTTAGTTTTGCGGTCGGGTAGTTTTAGGTGGGTAGGAAGGGTTCAAATACTCAACGATTAATATTTTAAAAATATTTGAGGCGTGTGCTTGTATGTGCAAAACGACAATAAGTGATCCCTCGCAAAATAGTATCGCCAAACTCTCAGAAAAATGTGTGCTTACGAATTCTCTGGCAAGAATAAGATGCAAGCGATCAATATTTTGGCCGTTTCTATACTGCTCTACACGTTTGGTGCAGTAAAATGGAACGTCGATGAGTTAAAACAACGGGACCGAAGCACACGCAAGATTATGACAATCCATCGAAGTCATCATCCTAGATCCACCGTACTTTGAATATACCTCCCTCGAGATAAAGGGGACATAAATTTGCTAAGCTTGAAGTTTCTTCATCAAAGAACGGTTCTGGCTACAGCCTTCTCAGTTCTAAATAGCACACATTCTCTTATGCGACTCGTACATCAACATTAAGTCATCAATACTGCGGCGTTTCTATACTGTGCCACAGATAGGGCCGCAGAGGAGCTTGGTCTCCCATTCGATTCCAGCGACACTACGCATGGCCTAGCATCACTAACACCTTTGATGCTGAAAAGTCGTGTACAGAAAGCAGAACATTCGTTTCCGCTAAGAAAAAACATACGGACAAGCCCCTTCATGGTTAATTCTACGCTATTATACGTAGAGAAGAGCTATCGATGGGTCTGTCCAACATGTTTCTCAAGTCTGTTGGATTGAGATCGGAGACTGAGGGATTACTTTTTGTCTGTCACGATGACATTATAGACACCTTAGTTTACCGCGAGTGCATAATGAATATACCTGTAGGCGATACCAACTGCCGAGCGTGCAAGCAAGAGCCAGAAACACTTGGACATGTTCTCAGTTGATGAGGAAGTATGCATGCTGCGTGTACATACAGAGAGACAATGCGACTCTAAAAGTGTTATATTACCATCTTCGGCACTTCTATTGTGTTGATCTATTTCCAGTCTTGCCATACACTCAAAGGGAACTTGAGCCCGTTGTGGAGATGATTTAATGTGAGATCTTCTGGAATTTCTCATTCTCCACCACTCAACGTATCAGTGCTACAAAGCCTGATATTGTTCTCCAAGATCTGAAGACGAAGATCATTTACGTGACTGAATTCTCGGCACCAGCCGATGGTAATATCACGGCAAAGGAAGAAGCAAAACGGGCGAAATATCAAGCACTTCTTTTCGAGCTGAGCAGGCTGTACCAAGGCTACAAAGTCCATCTTGTAGTTCTCATAACAGACTGTCTTGGAGGTATGAAAGAATTATTTCTTAGCCAACTCAATAAGATTCCGGCTTGCCAGCAGCAGGCATCTGGTCCGTCAACACTGTTCCTCATGGCTTTCTACAAAAGATTTGTAGCTCTAAAAAAGTATCCAGAGGTAAAACTCTCATCTTTAACTGTGCCATCTGCCGCATAAGGTCATCCGCGGCTAGAGACTGGACTCCAAGTAATAGTGTTGTACAAACTTTATCGCGAAAATTTCCCGCTTTTGCTTACCTTCTGGGGTAGAAGGAACAGGAGTGGATGACGTACACAATCACGGTCTTGGACTTCACGGTAGAGCTTCAGGGTTTTATCCCTGAGCGGTTACCTCTGGAAATTTTTCTATTTACCTTTGCCATGGTTCTGGTGTTTTGGATCCCATCTTAATCTGTAGCCCCCCCCCCCCATCATGCACTTGGTTGCAAGCCAATCCATGAATGATGGGGTAAAAACTAGGCTTTGCGCAGTATATCAAATTAGGCACACTGCTCTTATCAGATTACTCGGTTGCATTACAAAAATGCGTCCGCGAATAATAATATATAACGAAACAGCCCCGTGAAGACTATTGAAAAAAAAAATTCAACTCTAACAAAAAATTCGTTTGATATATTGGTTTGTAACCATCTTAAGCCTGATACATTTATTCACATAATATAAATGTATAATATCAAATATAGCATATATATAATATCAAAATTATTTGTTTTCTCTTTTACATCCGATACACTTTAGATTTAACGGAACTTGTATATAGAATTCATAATCTGCGCGCTAAATACAAATATTCATAATATCCTATAACCAGATCTGTTTAACTTTCAGAGAAATGTCTTCCATATACTCTACCCTTAAATTATTTCCAGAAACATTAAAAGATTGTTTTTTTCGTATAATTTATTTTTGCAGAATCAATTTGGCCATTTACGAGGGTTCCAATTCATCCTATTCCGATTCGACTTGATGTTCATCATTTTGAATGGTTTTCTGTAACTGAGACATTGCCATCAGGCTTTTACGGTGTTGGATCAGATAATGTTTACATCATTGGAGTAATCATACTTGGACAATTATGTCCGTTTATGGCTCCTAGATCGGATCTTAATAATAATTATGGAAGAGTGAAAATACTTATTAATGGCAACAATGGCAATGAGATACAACCATTACTGAATGATGATCCCCTGAATTTCCTGTTCTTCAAACGATTCGGTCCAAATAACATTCGTTCTGCAGAGATACCTTAATAATTTAGCTTAAGAGTAGTTTCTTGGGGAATTTTCCCCAAAATTGTGTCGAAGCTAATTTCCACACATTTTGGGGGAATTTCCCCAAAGTTTAGTAGGGAAAATTTCCCAAACATTCTTGTGGAATATCAACCAAAAAGTGGGGACTTTTCCCTACGATTTGATGGGGAAAAGTGCCTATACTATTGTGTAATTATATCTTAAATTTCGGGAATCACCCCGAACTTGATGTAGGAAAAGTTCCCCAAAATTTGTGGAATATTGCTTAAAACTTTGTGAATATTGATACTCATTATTTTGGGGAATCTCCATAAACTTTTTTGGAATATTAACCAAAGACTGCTGAATTTTCCCCAAGATTTTACAAGGAATATTCCCTATGGTATTGTGCAATAGCTTCAAATTTCCCAAAACTTGCGGAACATTAATAAAAGAAGCATGGGCAGCTCGACCGTAGCAATGGAAGAGACACGCCCTAAAGGAACCGCTTTGTTGAGCACGGTAGACTCTACGCCAGGTGAACATGCTTTGCTTCGCATCGACTGCTCTCTTAGACACTCGACGCGTAATTTCTGTTGCGAGAGATGCGACACGTCGCGCTTTAGCGGGTTTTCTCCAAAACTACCAGCTCAGAGCAGCGAGATTTAAATATTAGATCTTATTAAAAGCAAAGCACTGCAAAAAAATATTAATGAAAACCATTAATACATTTTTTTTGCATGTAACATGCAAAGCATTCTGACGTGAACAATAAAAATGTATGAAAAGAAATCTCTGAGATGACTATAACATTTATAAATCTTTTCTCCAAAAAAATGTGTAAGATTATTAAAAATATTGTGCTAGTATATCAAATATTTCAGGGCAAAATATTTTCCTAAACATACGGTAATACTTCAAGAATTTTTAGAAAATTTTCCTAATCTGTGTGGAAAATCAAACATTATTAGTTTTGGACAGATTATCTACATTCAGTAGGAATTATTCAACTCGTACAATTGTAGGGAAGATTCCCAAACTTTTGTATAAATTACTATATGCTTAGGGAAATTTCCCCAAAAATTGTAGGTATTATCTAATTTCTTGAATTATGCCGCATTCTTGTCCTGGCAGCGAGAAACATGATATCACAAACGGTACTGAGGTACTTAATTATTATTAATTATACCCTGCGACTTATGCTGAAATGTAAACAAATTTTTTGGAAAGAACAAAATTATCCTGGTTTGTATTACGAGTTAATAATACATTTTCAAACAAAATAATAATTACTGCAAGCAAATTAAAAAAATATTTCTGCAGTCTACGAAATCCACGTGGCACCTTTCAATAAATAATTTAATTTAGCTGCATTATAGTAAAATAAGATGCACGGAAAAAATGTATAGTTCAAACAGCCAATCTATTTTCGATTCGTGGATGTTCATATCTTTGAATTAGCTATTTTACTTCGTTAGTTTCAAGTGCCATACAAAAACGAAACGTAATATTTCATTTTCTGGATAGTGAGACATACGGAAAATTATACATATAAGTTTGGATCCAAGTTATGAAAAAATATAAAAATATGAAAGGAAATTATAATATTAAAATATTAGCGCTATATTTAGGCTTACAACATTTTTTATTCAGCTTTTTTGTTCCCTCAAAAAATTACTGAAAGGTAGGAGGCATCCGCATGTTATTAAAAATAAAAAAGTCCATTCTCCGGTTAAACTATCCAAGATACACACAAATTTCAACAAGCGTAATTATTAACCTGAAAAGGATCTATACATTTGAATGTAATTGAATTGAGTTGAATTTCTGATGAATTTATTTGAATTTACCTTAAATTTCACTACAATTAAGTTAAATTAAATGGACTTAAACTTGAATTTTCTCTTCTTTTAGTTAAATCACTTTAATAATAATTAAGTAGTCCCTGAAATCATTTGACCATATCTTGATCATTTTTACGCATGTAAATATACTACACAATACCGATCTTAGGTTCTTTTAATGTTAATTATATGAGTTTGATGAAAACCTTATGATTACTCCCTCCTGAAAAAATTGACCAAATAATTTGATATAAGATAGATTCTGCACGTGTAAAGAATTAATTGCCAAATACAAAAGGCTGATCACAAGACATACTGTATTTCAATATACAATGTACTAAAGCACTATGTAATGAATATTATACCTTATTTCTATTACTCTAGGATCATGCAAATCTGGATCAGGAGAAGGAAGATTTTGAATCTTTTTTAACCGAACACG
>CAKNWT010331314.1:0-18603 GCA_932066315.1 Andricus coriarius | reverse complement strand
AAAGATTTGAAGAGATTTTGTGTTGTTGGAATTCATCCTGAATTCTTTGAAATTCTCTTGAATTTTTTTCATTTACTTGAATTCTTCTAAACTCACTCAATTCTATTTAATTCAATGGATTTTTTGGAATTTTTAATTTGAATTTTTTTAATTCACCTTGAATTTTTATGAATTTCATCGAATTCTTCTCATTTATCTTAAATTTCTTTAAATTCATTCCAATTTTACGGAAATTCAATGGAATTTTTTTGATTTAAAAAAGTTTTTTCAATTCATTTGAATTCTTTGGAATTTACCTTGAATTTTTTTGAAGTCTTATGAGTTTATCTTGAATTTGTTACCCTTTGAGCGCGAAGAAAGTACCCTATGAGCGTGACAAAAAGTACCCTTTGGTCCCTATATTTTATCTCATAGGGACTTTGAGGCCTGTATGTATGATATAATCTTCTTTAAAAGTATAAAACTAAGAATGTTTAAAAAACGAATTCATATTTTGAAAAATTTATTTTGTGTTATAAAAAATAAGTTTTTTGTGTGAAAGAAGAGTTTAGTGAGGAAGGCACTCACAGGATATTGCCCTTATATTACCATGAATCTAAAAAATCAAGTTATTTTGAAAAATGAACGCCATTTTGGTAATTTATAAAAATAAAGTTTCTTTACGGAATCTCAAAAAATGACGATTGCACTATAAGCTACCACACAGAAAATTAAATTATTCCATTTTTTCCTAAGATACAACAAAGTAACAAACATTTTTTTAAACCAAAAATAAAAAAGTAAAAACCAAAAAATATGTGTCTCATATTTTTTGCCTTGTAAAACAATATATTCCAGTCTCAAACCATTTCATGACACCACCAGTGTCAGGGTGAATGATTTCGTACGAAACCGGTCTTTCAATCAATGTAATATACTGAAATTTATTTTTTTTTTTCTGTTTTTCAGATCTGAAGCAAGAAATCCAAGTTCAGGAACGACGTCAGCCAGACAACGACAAGACAGCTGATCGAATTCGAAATATCGTCGACAGTAACAAACTTCAGGTTGAATTGGGGTCGCATACGCCGCCCTCAAGCCCGGTTGCGCCTCAAAATATAACGCCAGTCAACTCGATAACGCCGCAAACTAAGAGTAAGATTCACTCAGCTATACGTAAAACCAAGCTTTTATTCACATACGCAGCTGCTAAGAGGAGATCCGCTGCCTCAGCAAAAAAATCTCCCTCGCGATCGGTAGAATAATTTAATTTAATCAGTTTAATTTAATCGATTTAATTAATCAATTTCATTTCTCCCTAATAAATTTTGGAGATTTTTTTTCTCTTTTTTTACTGTGATTGACCCTTCATCGTGTACATAGTTTCTTTATGATCTCGATTACTTTATTTTATGACTTCTTTCGTGTCCAAAATGAGTTTCTATTATTTTATATTTTGTTGTCAATAATTTATGGAATTCGAATAAAGAAGTTTCTACCAAATATGATTTTATAGAAGACTCTGATTTGTAACTTTTTTTCAAACATTTTTTTATATTTTAATTAAGTCTTGATTATCCAAATTTGAATAATGTTACTGAGTGCAACTTTTTATTGCAGAGTTAATATTTTTGCGCCTCCTCTGAGAAAAAATGTCTACAGTTTCTCTTTGGATTATTTGTGGAAGTAATTAAAATCGTAGATTCCTTTTAATTCTGGAGATTCTTGAGATATTTTTTGTGCTTCGACGATTTTAAATAATTAAGTAACACTTCTCTTTCATATTTGCCATCAGTTGCAAATGGCGTGGGGGGAGTGATTGGCAACAACAATAATAACAACATGAACCCCCCATTGGCACCTTGCACGAGAATACTTGCCATGAACATGATTGGTGACCTCATGAGAAAAGTTGGGGTGAGTATAGAAATTCATCAAAAGATGAATCGATGTGTCTGAAATATATCCTCTCGTAAAAGGCACGCAGTTCTTTCGGCTTCAGTTCCAGCACGGCTTCTTCTTGTCAGGGATGGGCCGTATTTATTAATTGTCCATCCTCTCAATTAAATACTTATTTTATTTTTTTAATTGTAAATAATTTGTATAAAACAAATATTATATTTTCATTTTTTCTTATTATTGTTTATATTTTATTTTTATTCAAATTAAAAGTTGCAAATATTATATTTTTTTAGATTCTCATCATTTTTTAAAATATAACCAACAATTTCTGTGCATGTTGGAAAGCTTGTTTTGTATCGAAGCTCGCGAAATTCGCTAGAATAAATTTCCTATTTTCTAAATTCATAATCAAGAGTCGATTTTTTTTAATTCGCCCATCCCTGGATATGACCACGTATATCTGCATTTAAAGTTGAAGAGAATCAAAACGTATTTTCGAATTTCGCATTACCTTTATTGAAATACGATTGTTTAATTTGTTTTCTTTGAAACGAGGTTTCCCACTAATCCCTATGCATCGTTTTTGAATGTTTATGTTCTTTACATACCACGTAATAACTTTCTCACGTTTGGAATGATAATGTTTATGAATTCGAATCTACCGTAGCCTTTGTTAAGAAATCGCTGAGATTGCCGTAATATTATTTTTCTTGATGTGTCGAGATTAATGTTTTTTTTTCTTCAATTAAACATCGAATTCTTTAATCGCTTTTAGCTCTGATTTATTTTAAATTGGAATTCTTTAGTGCTAATTTAAAATTATAGGCTTATTAAATGGAGCCTCCTGAAATATTGATGTTTCTAAATTGCAAGGCTTCCAAATTTTGACGATTATAAATTTCAAGGCTTTTCAGATTGAACTACACAAACTTAAATATTAAATCGTTCCAGTTTTTAACTCTTTCAATTTTAAAATGCGAATTTGATCGATTTCAAAGTTTAAAGAGTAATTTTAAATACTGTAAATATTAAATCCTCCTAATTTCGAAGGCCTTCGTATATAAAAGTTCAAAAATCGGCTCCTTAAATTTCTTAAAATTAAAAGATTTGTAAGTGGACTGTCATTATAAATTTGTTTGTTTGTATAAAATATAATAATATAATTTGTATAAAATAATTTACACCTAGAATTTCAAAAGTATTTAAATTTGGATTTTGAAAAATTACAACTCATTCAAATTTAAAAATATTGCAATTGGGATTTTTCTCAATTTTAAAGCTTTTAAATTCTTAATCTCTTAGAGGATTTGAAATTTTACTTCAATCATTTGCAAGCGTAATTTCTCCGAAGTGAGACTATATAAATTAGGAAGCGTTGAAATTTTTTATTTCAATTTAAATACCTTATATTTTTGTTGCTTTTAAATTTTATTAGTGCAAGTTTCGAGGGTCTAAATTTAAAAAGCTTCTAAATGACTAAGATATTTAGGAAGTTATCAATATTTGCGAATTTCAATAATTTCAAGTACAGATCCTTTGAAACTTGAGTGCTTTATAATTTTTGTTTTTACTCAGTTTTCAAAAAAATCGAACCTGAACAGTTTTAACTTTTAATTCTTCCAAATTTTACTCTCTTAAAATTCAATTTCAAGTTCAAAAATGGTAAAACTTTGAGATTTTAAATTTAAACGCACATACATTTTTTCCTTTAAAGAATTAATTTTCTATATTTGGAAACCTTCAAAATGGTTAAGATTCTAAATCAAGATATTTTGGTGATACATCAAGAAATGATAAAACGTTATAGCATCCAGTGACAAAAAAATCCATTGGGGCTTCTTTTCTTTTTTCCAGATCTGAACATTTCAAAAGTGTTTTTTTTTTTAGTTCTAAAAGCAATTTAGATTAAATCAGAGGAAAATAAATAAAAATTGAAAATCCCAGCGGATTTAACGAATTAAAAGCAAGCTCTTTCCCCATTTTTGTACCCGTTATTTTGGTAGTTAGTATGACGTAGCTGGTGTTTTGGTAGCTTGACAGGTGGGTCTGTATAGACTGTAGGAGGGTGAAGTGCTCATGTCCTGGTGGAAAAAAGACGAACCCCCCAGCGACTACAAAACCACAATCGGTTCAATTAGATGCATCGGTCCAGTGTATCAGGCAGCAACCTAAGCCAACCATTTGCTGACCGTTTGCACTACGACCCTCCCAACTTCCTTCGAATCAGGTTTTCATTTTGGTTTCAATTTTTTGTTTGCATGATTTTGCCTTTTGAAATCCAACCTTGTGTTCTTCCCCTAAAATTGCTGCGGCAAAAGCTTACAATCCAAATTATAAGTCTAATACAAAATCTACTTCTCTTTCTAACAATAATAACACCACGCTTTTGCAAAATTTACATGTCAAAATCCGGGTAATTAACTGCTGGATAAACGTGGTCATCTGTCGTTACTAATTGTAGATAGTTTTCGCCCATTTTTTGTAAAGAAGGTTTATATTTCGCCATTGAAGAGTCATTCTTTCTTCAATCTGAGATATTCATTATTTATAAAATAATTAACTCAATTTTATGACAATTATTAATATTAATTTTTTAATTTGATTTCGAGCGAATGGCTCTTCATCTTAAAGTTTTTCATAAATAAGAGTTTCAAAGCAGTTATTTTTTACTTTTCATTTTATGAAATCTATCTATTTTTATGAACTTATGGGCAAAGCAGCCTTATCAAATATATCTGCTGAATTTTGTTATAATTTAATACATTTATTTTAATTCATATTTTTAAATTTTTTACTGTAATAATTCGGAATTCTGTGTAGCTATTTTGGGAAAATTTATTTCCTCTATAGAAAGAACAAAAAGTAAGGGTATTTTATTTTCTGAATTTTCGATACAAATTTTTACACTGCTTTTGGAACTATGGACTTATTTGTTTTTTAAATGGAATTTTTAGAAGTGAATAAATTATATATTTTTTGAATACAGACAATGTGGCCCTTTCGTACACGAAAATTTTCTATTCGGTAATCACTAATAAATTTATTATATTCTTAACTTTAAAAGTTAATAGTTTAATTAACTCTAAAAAATTAAAAATAAGTAAAATAAAGATTTTGGATTCATAATCTAATAATAGAAATAAAGTTTTCTTTTTTACATTTAATAAAATTATTTGTATTACTTAAATTTTTTAAACTAGCAATGTTATGATTCGAACTGACTTATATTTCAAAACTTAAAATGCTTCAATGTTTAAAATATTTATTCTTATTCTGAATAAATCTGAATATTAACTTATCTGGAAATTATAGAAATTTTGAAAGTTTCGAGAGCTGGGATTTTAAACACTTTTGTTTTATTTTTTCTCAGTTTATAAAACCTCCATCTCTCAAATTCATTACCAGTGTTTAATTTCATTATGCTTTATCTTATACATATTTCTTTTATAAACAATTTACTTATATGTGAAAAAACTCTGAGAATTGGCCAATTAAAAATGTTAAAGTCAATTTATAAAAAAAATCAAGTCTCATACTTTTTCAACACTGCTTATTCTCGGAAAATAAATAAAATTCTGAAAATTTCTAGCTTCATTTTCGAATAATTCTTAGGCAAAATCAAGTATTAATCTTTTGTGCATTTTTAAAATACAGGCACTGGAGAATAAACTGAACACCTGTCGCAATGCTTCTCGGGAAGATCAAGCAGTTCGAGATCTCTACAGGTAACGCTTAATTAATTATTAAATTAATCAGGATTGATCCTTTAATGTTTATGTGAAAAAATCGTCCATTATAGCGATCCTCGATGCATGTTCTGTGATTGAAAATTATAAGTAATTAACGTCGAGATGCTTCCTCTGAAGCAAATTGTAAAAGCGAATCTCTCAGTGAGAAACAAACCATCTATTTTTGCTTTTTAGATATTTTATTGTGCTTCCTTTTTTTTAGTGATTATTACAATTTTAGAATCTTTTTATATAAGCACAATTAACTGAACTTTAATTTTACTGAGAAAAGGGCACTGGTTTTAAGAGCAGAAAAATGATTATTTTTTTATTTTTAGAATCTTTAGATGTTTTAATTTTAAATCGTCTTTTCAATTCAATTAAAAAATTGTTGTAAAATGGTTCAAAGGATTTTCAAATCTCAGCTCAAATTTTTAATTAATTGTAGATTTTTTAATAGCAAAGAGTTCATGCAATTTAGTCAGTGCTTATTCTCTAATTTCTTTTAAGAAATCTGTAAAAAGTAAAGTAGCTCTTTTAAGACTTTTCTCCTCAAGTAAGCTTTTAGAAGTTTTGAATAACTGATTGTATTTATTAACTCTAGTGTCTTTTATCAGTTCTCTTGTCAGGGTGTCGACTCCAAAATGATACAAGTTTGGGCTTTTTTAAATTTTAGATTCTTTTGAATTTGGGTGCTTTCTGCCTTTATAACTTAGAAGTCTTTAAATTTTAAACCCTTTGAATTTGAAATTGTATTACTTTCAAATTGGAATGATTTTAATTTTGGATCCTGTAAAAAGTTTTTTTCATTTGCAATTCAAATGTTCTACTTTTCAATTTAAAAGCTTTCGAATTTAAAAATATTAATTTCTTAACTTTTTTTGATTACCAAAAAAATAGAGCCGATACCCTGTTTAGAGAAAAATCCTAAATAGTAGAAATAATTATATCGTTAAATTTTTGTCCATCGCATGTCCATATATTAGTAATATACAATGTAACATTTATTGTGCACCATTTTATTTTTTTTTTGACGTAAGAATCCTCTCAGAGAGAAAAATGTAATTTTACACTAGCAATGAAGTTTGCTACTTTCTTCATTTTATTTCGAATCCTTATTTTTTTACAATCCTTTTATTAACGAAATTAAAAAACACTACAAGAAGTGATTTTTATTATTAAACTTTATTCAAGCCGGAGATTTGATGAATTTAAAATTCTATATGAAAGCTCTCTGTTAGGATCAAAAAAATTATACCAGTGTATATTGAAAAATGTGTATAGTGCAATACCTGTAAACGAGTACAACTTAGATTATTCATTAATCATTACAAAATGTAAATTATCTTAATCGTTCAAGTTATGTAACTGCCTCGATTATTTTCTATAACAACAATTTAAACCCGAAAAAAAATAATGTTGGTCCTAGTTTGAGGGATTTCTTCGCCCTTTTGTAAAATCTTATTCAATCAATTTCTAATTTTTTAATCTAGTATCGAAGAAATCCTTGAATTAAAACTTTCTTTTATTTTTTTATAACGTGTAATATACATTTTTATCATTAGATTTCTTAGATATTCTGTGAACGAAGACCAAGTTCGAAATAAATGTTTTATTTTTTCCAATCTGTGTGTTTATGTTTTGTGCAGGTCGCAATTTTCCATTCGTCACCTGTCCGATACAAAAATTCATTTTTCTTCATTTAAAATTTATTTGTCTGGCTTTGCATGATAGCTTTATGTATGTGGATCAGGCTGTTCCAAAAAATGCATTGGTTTTTTTTCTCGAATTTTCATGCATATCGCCCCCGAATTTGTTCAAATCCACCAAAAAATAAGTGCTTTTTTCCAAATAATATTTAGAAGTTCCGCAAGTTCCATAAAGTTTAACACCCATGTTTAGTTCCCATGAAAAAGGACGTTTTTGTAAATTTTATTCAGAATCGTCAATATTAGGTGAATCGAGTTGAAACTCGACATTTCTCTTCACAATTAGATAGAATACAAATAAATAATTAGTTTTTAAATATCTCACCCAGAAGTCTATTTTATAGGTTCAAAAAAAAACCTATAAGTGAAAAATTGGGTTTTTTGCGTTTTTTTAAATACAGGTTGTTTCTAATACATAAGGTATTACTTTATATTGATAATTAGATATTTAAATAAATTGTTTAAACAATTTAGTATTGTTTACAGGAATTTTCTCTTAGAATAGTTAAAAAGTTGCGGTTTTCCGAATTTTTCAACTTTTTAGTTAGAGCGAGGAATTGTTTACGCCACTTATTATTATTTATAGTTGCGTTTTTTGTGAAGCTGCGATTTTTTCTGCAATTTTTTACTTTGCTTTCGCTTTTTAGTTATGAACACATAATGAATAAACATCAGAAAGTATCATTTTTTAAATAACCCCTTCCGTTTTTGTGCATTTATTTTCCTGGAATAAAACGGAGATTTGAAATTATCTTCAAATTTTCTAAATGGATGATATTAAATGTAAATTTTCCTTGAAGCTGAAAATTTGACAATAATAAATTATAATATATTTATATAATAATAAATTAATGAAACAAGGATGTTTTTTATAACTAGCAATAATTATTCAATATTATTATTGTTAATAATTATTACTAAGTGAAAAGTTGACAAAAAGTGGAAAATTTCAGAAAAACACCTCAACTATCTAGCATTACTGTAGAAGAAGATCGTTATAAACAATAGTAATTTGTTTAAACAATTTTTGTTAAATTGCATTAATTATTACCTCGCTCTGAGTGAAAAGTGGTCGAAAAATTGAATATTTAAGAAAAAACGCAACTTTTTAGCATTATTCAAAAAGAATATTTTATTTAAAATAATTATAAAATCTTTAAACAATTATGTATGTTAACTTAAATTAATTATTATCTCACTCTAATTGAAAAGTGGACAAAAAGTGGAAATTTTTAGATAAAAACTGCAACTCTCTAGCATTATTTTAAGAAAATATTGTTATAAATAATAATAAATGGTTTATACAATTATTTCTGGTCTCTCTATTTTAAGAGACAAACCATTTGTTTTTTAAAAACCGCAAAAAAATCATAATGAACTCCAAAAACTCGCAAAACAACTTGTGAAGAGAAATATTGAGTTTCAACTCGATGCACCTAATATTGAAGATTCTAAATAAAATTTACAAAAACGTATTTTTTCTTTATGGGAAATACGTGTTATACTTCACAGGGCTTACGGAACCTCTAAATGCCATTTTTTTATTTAAAAAAACGCTTTTATTTTTTTGTAGACTTGATCAAATTTGGGGTCGATATGCATGAAAATTCGAAGAAAAAAAATTGGACCATCCTAATGTGGGCTCTAAAAATAAAATTGTTGACTGAAAACTATTGCGTATGTTCAATTAGGACAAGAAGGCAGGTGCGAAGTTTAGCTACAGGCAACAACAACCACATTCGATTGTAAATCGTCTTCGGATCAATTTTAAGCTGTACTGAATCTTATATTAGATTTAACGCGGTTGAAATGCGAGCGAGAAAATTTTGCGATTTAGGTCGTGAACCCTTGGACTGTCAAATTTTATTTTTCGTAAAAAAGAGTCGGGAGACCCAGTCAAGAAGTGAAATTTACAGCTGGAAATGACGATCTTCTTGTAGAAAGAAACAATTGTATTTATTCCTATATTCTATATTTATAATATCTATTTCCAAACTGTTGCAATATCGTATTTTAATTGCGACTCAAGTTCTTCCTTGCAGAAAGAATTTGTTCGATTTTATATTAAAACATATTATTGACAACAATGAAGGAATCAAACGAGAAATGTTACAATCAATATTTCGAGTTATTGAACTTTTTCGTCTCTTTAGCCTCGTGAATCTTTCAACTTTACATTTTTCTCTGCAAGGGCGAATTTCGTTTTAGATGAATTCAAAGTTAGATTTTTTTAGTCAAATTCAATAATTCTGCTCCGTGAGATTTTTAGTGATTTTATTTTTTTAGCTTTCCTAATTTCTATGAATTGTCTACATTTATCGAGACTTTGTGAACGTTTTTTTTTCTGTAATAGAATTTTAATTTCCTTTTCAGATTTTAATTTATATTTGAAATTTTAACCGATTTTAATTTCGACTTTTCTGATTTTTAATCACTTGTGTGAATTTTATAAAACTTTGGACAGATCGTGAATGACTAGGATTTTTGTAAATACATTTATGAGTGTTAATTTATAACAGCCCAGAAATTTGTAAATTGCGTTAGCGTTATTTGTTTCTGTGTTGTAGATATTTATATGGCGTCCAGTGAATTAGTTGTTGAATTAATTTTCTAAGAACGTTTTGTAAAGCATAATTAAAGTGCAGATTAGCACACGTTTAGATTCACTCTTCGAGTCTGAAAACGAACAGGAACTTTTGTAATGGCGCTTAATCAAGAGGATTAAATAATTAAATAAATAACTGAAGATACTTATTCAGAAACGAAGAAAGAAAACTGAGTATTTTTCAAAAGAATGACTGGATATTTTTTTATCCTGAAAGCTCTTAAAAATAGAAATGAGAAAATTAGAATAAGAAGTAAGTTTCTTCGTTTCTGGTTTTAAGGAATGAAACCATTTGTGCGTGCTTTTCGATCGAGCAAATATTTTCATTGTACTGCCTTGAGTTTAAAAAATATTTTGCGTCAATGAAAAACTACGATTTTTATATGCAAAACGATGTTGTGTAGGTCGAAGCAAATGGTGAGGGCTATTTTAATACGAAACTTAGGTCTGGGTGATTCTTTTCAGGAAAATTCTGATTTTCATAGAAACTTTAAGCATCCATTTATTTTCAATTATTTTTCTCTAAAATTTCTACTTTATGAAAATGAGCATTTTCCAGAAAAAATGGAGTGTCTAATTCATGGAAATTTTATGTTTTCATCTAGAGATTCACACCTATTACTCAATATAATAAAACTATATTTATAATGACCTATAAATTATATTCAAGTAAAAAAATTATCTTGATATTTCTCACTATAATCGAAACCTAGATCAGTTTTTTTACCATTCTTTTTCAAATATCCAGTTTCGATTAAAACTAAAGTTAAGAATTTCCAAAATAGTCTAAACTAAACGAGTTCTTGAGAATATATTATTTAAGTCAGTATTTCTGGTACCTTATTTAAATAAAAATCGCATGGTCAGTAATAAAATTTTTGCTTGATTTTTTGTCGAGTCTTTTTTTTTTTACTACTCCAGAATACCTCATCTATACTCAAAATTGTAAAAGTATTTGGACTACTGGCTCTGCTAAATATTAAATCGTAGTAGCTAAATTGTGATATAATCTACACTAAATCTAGTGGCATTAATTGTCATTAATATCTCTGTAGAAAATGTTGCGACATTTAACAAGTTGCTCTAGCTGTATGTTGCGTTGGATCATTTATAGAATAAAACCGATAAAAGTAGATTTTTGGTCTGTTTTTTAAAATAAATCCTCAGAGAAAATCTTATAATTCCTTTTAATCCTGATCTAAAAGACATTTTTTACTTCATAATAGGAATTTATTGTTTAAAAAGATAATACTCAGGGTTGTTGTAAGGCCTGGAAAAGTCACGGAATTTTGAGTTCTGGAAAACGTTTGCAAAAATGACTTGAATTGTTTTAGTCACACCTATTTCAAAGTCTTAATAATTATTTGGGTACTTGACGGTGAATTTTAGATTTCCGAACTGATTTTCTTACTCATAAAAATAACATGATTATAATTCCCGAATTTAAAAAAATGTTTGAATTACAGGGATCACAGGACAAAAAAGAACTCAAAAAGGGAAAAGCTTAAACATGTATGTTTACACTTAGAAAAGAAGAAACAAGGTTTTCATTAGAAATTGTATAGTTCTTAAATAATTTAAAATGATTTTGGTCATTAACGATATAAAAAAGCCCGAAAAAGAACATTTGTTAATTAAACTATTTTTATATGTTTTAAATCGTTCTCATAATCAAGAATATTTCCACTTCTATAAAATTCTTAATTAATAATTGATTCGTGATACTTGTAAGTGTAACTAAATGTTTGTATCAAAGATTTGTGATTCATTGTAATCTTTTAAAATAACTTAAGCTCCTTTAAAATGTGTCGAATTCCTTCATAATGTTGTAATCCGTAGAAATCCATTGAAATAAAATTTAATTTATCCCATAAACTCTAAAGTTCTCTAGAAATGCATTTAAATCCCTTGAAATACTAAAATGCAAATAAAATAAGCAAAAATCATTTGTAACTTCTTGGATGTAAATTAAATAAAAATTATTCATTGAATTTCTGTAAAAAAGAAACTTTTAAGAAAACGCACGCAAAGCGCGCGTTCACATCCCTGGATTTTTTTATTTTCTAATATTAAAAAACATGATGATATAAAAATCCATGACAAATTTTTAAATAATATGAGTTCTGAAGATTCTTGAAACGAAATCTATTTCTCTCAACAAAAAAAAAAGAACGATTAAAGTAAATGCACGCGCACCGAGCGCTCGTTCACGTCCCCGAATTTTTATTTTCTAATATTAAAAAAAAAGTAATCAGAAATTCTTTAAAACAAATTTTTTTATATTAAGAGTTCTACAAATTTTTGAAACAAAATTTCTTAAAACTCTCTGGAATCTATTAAAGTAACTTAAAAACTGTAAATACCTTTCAACTTTGTCGAATTCCTTGATACTGTTTAAATCCGTAAAAATCCCTTGAAATACAATTTAATTTATTCCCTAAAAATCTTCAGAAATTCCTAAATATCCCTTGAAATACTAAAAGTCCAGTAAAATAATTAAAAATCATTTGTTACTTGGATATAAATTAAAATTATGTATTAAATTTCTCTAAAAAAAAAACTTAAAGAAAACGCACGAGCACATATTTTAAAAAATCAAAACAAATTTTTAAATATTAAGAGTTCTAAAGCTTTTGAAACGAAATCTCTTGAAATTCTTTGGAATCTTTCAAAATAACTTGAAATTTTCCAAATCCTTTGAAATTTGTCGAATTCCTCCATATTCCTGGAAACTGTTTAAATCCGTAAAAATCCCTTGAAATATAATTTAATTTATTCCTTCAAGTTCTTCGGAAATTCGTAAATATCCCTTGAAATACTAAAAGTCCAGTAAAATAAGTATAAATCATTTGTAACTTGGATATAAATTAAAATTATGTATTAAATTTCTCTAAAAGAAATCTTTAAATAAAACGCACGAGTACATATATAAAAATTCGTAACAAATTTTCAAATATTAAGAATTCTAAAGCTTTTGAAACGAAATCTCTTGAAATTATTTGGAATCTTTCAAAATAACTTAAAATTTTCCAAATCCTTTGAAATTTGTCGAATATCCTCCATATCCCTTGAAACTGTTGAAAGGCCCTGAAATCAAATTTAATTAATTCCCTAAAGTTCTCTAGAAATTCGCTAAAATCCATTGAAGTTGTAAAAAATTATTAAAATAAGCCCGCAAAGCTCGCATTCACGCCTCCGGATTTTTTATTTTCTAATATTAAAAACATAAAGTATTTAAAAATCCATAACAACTTTTTAAATATTAAGAGTTCTGAATGTTTTTTGAAACAATATCTCTTGAAATTCTTTGGAAATTTTTTAAATAACTTAATATCGTTAAAATTTGTCGAATTCCTCCATGCCGTTGAAATCCATTGAAATAAAATTTATCTTCTTGAAGTTCTCTAGAAATTCGTTAAAATCTCTTGAAATACGAAAAATCCAGTAAGATAAGTAGAAATTAATTCGAAACAAACCAAAAAAAAAAAATATTCATTAAATTTCTCGAAAAAAGCCGGACAAAGAAAATGCATGCCCTTTTTTATATTTTCTAATATTAAAAATGTAGGTAAAGTACTTAAAACTCCATAACAAATTTTTAATTTTTAAGAGTCATACCATTTTTTAAACGAAATCTCTTGAAATTCTTTGGAGTCGTCTAAAATAACTTAAAATCTTAGCATCCTGTGAAATTGGTTGGATTCCTTCATATCCCTTGAAATGAAATGTATTCCCTAAAGTTCTCTAGAAATTCGTTAAATTATCTTTGGAAATCGTAAAAATCCACCATAAAAAATCATTTCATTCACGCCCCTGGATTTTTTATTTTTTGTTATTAAAAACATAAACTATTAAAATTTGTTAAATATGAAGAGTTCTAAAAATGTTTGAAAAGAGTTAAATAATTTAAGAAATGATCAATTCTAGTTAGTAAGATATGTGTAAAAAAACGCTTGCTTTCGTAGTTTTATTATATTTACGTTTTTAAAATTATATGTTTTCATCTAGAGATTCAGACCCATTACTCAATATAATAAAACTATATTTTAAAAATATATTCTATACCTATAAATTATATTCAAGTAAAAAAATTATCTTGGTATTTCTCACTGTAATCGAAACCTAGATCAGTTTTTTTTACCATTTACCATTCTTTTTTAAATATCCAGTTTCGATTAAAACTTAAGAATTTCCAAAATGGTCTAGAAATTTCAATTTTTTCATTTGTTTACATAAATATTCTTTAGTCACATATAGTTAAATTTTAAACAGTAATATTTTTTATATCTTCAATTAAAAATTGATAATATTTGAAAAATGTATGATACAATTCATTATTCCGCAATTATTCAATTTAAAACGTCTACAAATTGTATATTATAAAAATTTTTTTATTGCAATGCTTTTAATTTGAAATTGTCTACTAAAAACAGTATCTATTTAAAAATTTTGAAATGTGCGAAGTTTCTTCATTTATGAAACAGTAAGAGAAAGAGGTTTATTTACATTTTGATAAATCTTGACATTAATTAAATATTATATGGGATGAATATTTAAAGAAAAAATATTTAACATCTACTAAGAACTGTGCTTAAATTTTTCAAACTGTTAAAAGGTAATTTTTGAAAATTGTTTAAACTCTAGATTAAGTGTTGAATCAAAAAATGTCATTAAAATCAATTGTGAATAATTGTTGTGTCTACCATTAGGACAAATATTACTAAAATTTAAACTGAAGTATCTTCAATGTGAACCAACAGGCCATCGCACTTTATTATATTTAATTTGCAGATTTAACGAAAAAATATTCAAGTTTTAATGATTTATTTAAAGAAGTGTCTCGTCCCGAATTTCAAGATATGTAGCCACATCTTTTTACATTCTCATTCATGAGAGTGTAATGTATTCGTCCAAATTTTTTTTTTATAAGTTTGGCTATAGTCGTCACAAACCTGCTTTCCAGCGCCTACAATTTTTCACTAGACACAATCTTTATTTAAATCGTAAATATTTCAGTTTGAAATTAGTCAAATTAATTAAAAGATATTATAAGATATCAGCGTAACAACCCTGCTATTTATTAGCAAGTAAGGTAAGTAAATAAAAACAATAAAAATGCCTATACTTTATTTTTATTTAAGAAATGGAGATTTTCTGTCACACAAGAACTACAATGACCCAAAGTTCACATAATTTTCTTACAACCAGGTGTTCGTCTAATTAATCGTTTTACTATGGGATCACACTATGAAAGATCTTATCTAAGGACACACTATTGTGTATAGTTACAAATACAATTATAATGAGAACGATGATAATAGAAATCATGAAAATGACGGCGAAATAACAGCGAAGTCAGCAAACAAAGAACACAGTTCCTTTCCAAAAACTCACTCCAAAATCAAGTCAGTTTTTGCCTACATCAAGTTCGTTTTCTGCTAACAAAAAAAAAAGAAAACAAGAGAAGCGTCACTGCCAAACGTAGCACAGTACAAAGTACATTTGTCGGATGATTTTAAATTCGATTCCAATTACAAACTGTTATTTAATGAAAATTATTTAAATTTAGATGGAGCGAGATGTAGAAAGGATTTTTGAATAATCTAAATACGATTGTTATTCATCAAGGATGAGATTATGTTAAAATTTTGGACACAAGCTTACTTGTGATCTACGCATCTAATTGTATGGATTGTGGCATAGTATCGATTTACGTTAAGAGTGAAATGCAACGCAATAATATTAAATCGGAATGAAAAGACTTCATCCATCGTTACGAATATTCATAATTATTACTGATAATAATAGCAAAAGGTAATGTGCGAGTTAAGCTCCTTAAGCACGTTCGCCACGAATTCTTCGGGCCAACTGGATGTCCTTGGGCATAATGGTTACCCGCTTGGCGTGGATGGCGCAAAGATTGGTGTCTTCGAAAAGACCGACCAAGTATGCTTCGGATGCCTCCTGGAGAGCGCCGATGGCCGCGCTCTGGAAACGAAGATCTGTCTTGAAATCTTGCGCGATTTCACGGACAAGTCGCTGGAAGGGCAATTTCCTGATCAACAACTCGGTGGACTTCTGGTATCTTCGGATTTCACGAAGAGCGACCGTACCGGGCCTGAAAAGGACAATTTTAGTCAGTAATTGTTTTTTTTTTTCAATTTTTAAAAACCTTCAGAGTTCTAAATAGCTTATTTTTTATTATATTTATAATACAAACTTTATAAAAAAGGATTCAAGAAATTTAATTCTAGAAGCTATTATAAAATGAACATTTAAACTGTTTATAAATGTACTAATGACCTGTAACGATGGGGTTTCTTTACACCTCCGGTAGATGGCGCACTTTTACGTGCTGCCTTGGTCGCCAACTGCTTCCTGGGGGCTTTTCCTCCCGTAGATTTACGCGCTGTCTGCTTGGTACGAGCCATGATTTATGCTGAAACAGACATATTTAAGTTATTTATTACCATTCAGATGCAGTTTGATCTTTGAAATATAAAATGACTAGAAATTTCGAATCTGGAAAACTCTTTCTAAGGGCGTCGGAACCAGGCCCTAACCTCAAAATTGAATTGCCTCATTTTGCTCCATAAATACTGAAATTACACCTTTTTTACGTACTTACAGCCTACTCCTGTTTTGCATTACATCTGTATTCGGAGTGAAAAATCAGCTAATTTCAATACTTGTTGTGTAAACAAAAATAAAATAAAATTCACCTGGTTCCAACTTCCATAAATGTCTTCATTCAAATTTAAAGAACCATAATAAATAGAAAGGAACCCAAAAACAAATCAAATTTTATGATAATTATTATTATTCAAATATGACCTTTAAAATTATTGTTTTTTTTTTGTTGGATTTTCTAGTTTTCAAGAATTTCGCAGTTAAAGGAGTTGGAACCAGGACTCAACTTCAAAAGTGAATTGGCTCATTTTACTCCATAAATACTAGAATTACATCTTTTTAGATAATTGGACCCTAATTGTTTGAAGAAAGATACAATTCTAGTGTGTATGACGTAAAATAAGGAAATTAAATTATAAGGTTAGGTCCTGGTTACAATGCTCTTAAATCTGAATTTTGGACGTTAAGAGTAATTCAAATGTTGATATATCCAGAATCATTTAATGCCTTTAATTTTATTTGCATTCCTCGAAATCGATATCTTACTGCAAAATGGACAGAAAATATAAACAGAAGACTAATTATATCAAATAAAATTAGTTACTTTTGAATTGGACTTAAATTTTTTTAAATTATTTCCAAAATTAAAAGTTTTTAAATTTCGTATCGCATACTTTTTGCTCTTCAAAGTATTTAACGGATTAGACGAAAAATTTGAATTTAAAGAAAAAATTGCAGTAACTAAACAAATATAGACATTCCACTTTTTCCTTTGACATTGACCGATCTTCTCGTTTACTTTCAAATTCTGCAAGCCAATTAAAAAAAATCAAAATGGACCAAATGGCGGCAGTTTTTCTGAAAATCTTGAAACTCCAATTTCTCAAAAAGGTCACTGTTTTATTTGTTATTATTAACGCTTATATGGTGCATATATTCTATAAAATATTATCTTGTGCCCGCGTCTGGAAGAAGAGAGAAATGGATTTCTTTTTTATGAAAAATCGCATTTTTTCCAATAACGAGACGAGATATGAAAAAAGTTAAAAGAACAAAGTTATTTCACTTGAAAGCTTCTAAAAAAAGCCTAAGCACTTTTCTCTATCTTGCGTTTTTTATAAATATAAATTCTCGATAAAATATGAATAAGTAGCCTATAATTCTATTTGTCTTAAATAAATTAAATTTTGTATACAAAGTTCTGGATAATTTTATTGTTTAAACAAAAATACAATTATAGCCGACCTTATTCATATTTCAGTGCCAACTTAAAAAAAAAAACAAGGAAAATAAAAGCTACTGCTTGTTTGAGAAAATAGAGTTTCCAGACTTTCAGAAACAACGCGGCCATTATGTCCATTTTGATTTTTAGGCAGTTTTCCAAGGTCCTATCAGAATCAAAAAAAAATTGGTCTAAAATCATTTAAAAATTAAATAGTGATACACCCGTGCGATCTGACAGTTTTAAAAACCTACTTTCAAATTCAACCGCGGGCGCTCAAAAGGGGATACGTCCGAAACGCCGTCGTTTTAGTTGGCCCCTGGGTCATATTTTTTTTCAGGTCAAATTTTAATTTTTTAATAACATATTCCAATAGTAAATTTTATTGCACATATTTTTAGTCCTATACATAAATGTGATAACTTTATTAGTTTTCGAAATAATCAAGAAAATGTTACTTTTTCTGCAATCGCAAAATACGATTTTTTTGTTTTTAACTCGCCACAAGTTCTGCAATAATACGAGTTTTGTAATAAAAATTTCAGAAAATATGCATAATCATATAACGAAACTAACGGTACTTATAGAATTCTAATGAATTGTCACTAAAAATTTACAACGATTTTTATTCTTCTCATGGCGTAAATTAGATATTGAAAGTTTCGAACGAATTTTCAGAAAATTAAAATTAACGGTCACCTAAACTTTTGTTAGGATTCAAGAAAGTTTTCTGGAAAATATCAGGCAATTATGTTTTATAGTTTTAAAGTCACCATTGATTTAACCCTTTGCGGCGCACATGTTTCTAGCAAACAAATTTTACCGTAA
>CAKNWT010331309.1:21331-34685 GCA_932066315.1 Andricus coriarius | reverse complement strand
CTTTCATCAAAAATGGAACAGTTAAATTGTCTAGTGAAAAAATTAATTGTCCACGAAACTGGTGAATTTTTAAATAGAATTATGAATCTTTATTCGGAATAGTTGAATTTTAAACAAAAAAGATGAATTTTCAAACAAAGTAATGAATCTTTAACTGGAATAGTTGAAACTTCAATAAAAAAATTAATTTTCTACCAAAAAAGACGATTTCAACCACAAATAAAATAGTTCAATTTTCAATTACAAAAAATTAATTTTCCACCAAACTGATGAATTTTCAATCAAAAATGGAATAGTTTAAATTTCGTACTTTTTCATTATTGTTCAGGAGTAAAATCTGTAAATATAACGAATTCGTCATAATTTTTGAACAAATAGAAAAAAGTCATGAATAATTTATTTAAGTACTTACTAATTTTAGAGAATTTTCCGCGTAATTCAAATATCGTATGTTTAAAGAGAAAAGGGGAATTTCAAGAATAAAGGGGAAACCAAGAAAAAAAAGGGGAAGACTGTGGACCCTGAGAGTATTGAGTTATATGTAAAATTGTTAATAGATGTGTTAAAGGATAAAAGTATGTCCTAGTAGGCCCTGTGAACAGTGGGTCACTTTACAGTCACGCAATTGCGTTACCGTTACGCTCACGAGGTCCGCTAGGGAATTAAAAAAATTGAATTTGATCAAATGAAGTCTGCATGATTGACTTTCAGATCCACACCAGCTGTAATATTCTGGCAGTGGTGTAATCAGTCCTTCAACGCACTTGTCAATTACACAAATCGTAGTGGGTCAACTCCAATTCCAGTGGAGACTTTGGTCCAGAGTTATGTTGGGGCAACAGGAGGTGCAGTAGTGACTGCACTGACCTTGAATCGTCTCGCAAAAAGGGGACCACCCTTGGCTGGTCGACTTGTTCCGCTGGCTGCAGTCGCAGCTGCCAATTGCATAAACATTCCTTTGATGAGAATCACCGAACTGAAACATGGCATCGAACTTCAGAACGAGAAGGGAGAAAAAGTTGGCAACAGCAAAAAAGCAGCAAGGGATGCTATTACTTCGGTTACGGTCTCTAGAATCCTTATGGCATCGCCCAGTATGGGTAAGTATCTTCATGTAACACGAGTATGGTTTCCTCGCCTTTTCGTATATGTTTGGAGAAGCTGTCTTGTTGATAGGGAGGTACTTTACCGTCCTATGACCATGCACATTTGTTATTGTTCTGCGCGGTAATTGTCCCTTCAAACTAGCTTCAAACGTGAGACGTATTTCATGAAAAAACTTGAAACCCATACTTTTACTAAGTAGAGTATGTATCGAGAAAGCAAAACCTTTTCACGGCCCGAGCATGAGTTTGCAATAACTCGCCTGCGCCTCGTTCTTGCAAACTCACGCTCGGCTCTAAAAAGGCGATTTTGCCTCCTTGGTGCACAATATACTATTCCTCGAACACCGAAAGGAAATCAAGTTCCTCTCATGTCCATATAAGCATAGTGAAGATTTTCTTCTTTACAGTGCTGGCACCAGTGGTGATGAACTACATCGAACGTAGGAACCTACTAAAAAAAGCGAAATGGGCAGGAGGTCCAATACAAGTAGCCTTGTGTGGTGTTTGTTTAACTTTTGCCACTCCTCTCTGCTGCGCCCTCTTTGCCCAGAAAGTTGCAGTTCCTGTTAATCGTCTGGAATCCAAAGTGCAAGAAAAGATACGAGCTAAAGATCCTAAGTTAGAAATTGCTTACTACAACAAAGGTCTTTGAACTCTTCCAATCCAGCTGAGGATTCTTGTGGATTGAAAACTGTCAACGTCAATTCTGAAGTATTGCCGATATACGATAAGAAAATTATATGTAGAACAAGATTATGATTTAGAGAAAAATGTCCTTGATGGATGCAAAGAGATATCAAGCACAAATGCTACTTACACATATAAGGAAATCAGGGACAAATCCTCTAATTAAGATGCAAACTAATTGAATAAAAACTGAAATATGCATTTAAAATCTTGAGGATTTGACCCTGGCTTATAAAACTTAACGCATTTCAACGATTCCTACAATTATCAAGCTATGAAACTTATGACAATAAAGTTATATTCGTCTGTGAAATATCCATTAGTATTAATATTTCAAGGATAATTCAGGGCAGCCCAAAATTTTCTCAAAACAGGGCAAATATAATGTTTTTTCACGAAAATAGGGGAATAAATTCTTTAAAATAAAATAAATATAAATACCATATTGAATTCCACGTAAAACACTTTGCATTTCTAAGATTTCGAGTCGAAATATATATAATTTTCAACAAAATAGTTGAGTTTTAAACCAAGAAAGATTTTCTACCAAAAGTCGAATTTTCATACAGTTGAATTGAACAAAAAAATTCATTTTTAACTAAATAGATTAATCCTCAACCAAGTATATGAATTTTCAATTAAAGAAGATATTTTTTTTAACAAAAAATGGAAACATTAATTTTCAACAAACAAAAAAAAAGGATTTTCAACCAAATAAATTCAACCAAAAAAGCCGAATTTTCAACTAAACAGTTGAATCCTTAACCAAAAAAGAGATATTTTCAACAAAAAAGATTAATTTTCTATAAAATATTTGAATTTTAAAGTTATAAAGGATCAATTTCCAACTGAAAATGGAATAGTTGAATTTTCAGGTAAAAGAATTTATTTTTAACCAAAAGAAAAAACAAATATTTTAACACGAAAGTATTTCAACTTTCAACTTTCAAACCCAGCAGTTTAATTTTCATTAAAAAAGATGAAGTTTTAAGCAAATAATTCAATTTTGAACTAAAGAGATAATTAGTCACTAAAAAGAAAATACGAAATTTCAACAAGACATCAATTTTCTTCAAAATTGTTGAATTTGGAAGCCAGAAAGATGATTTATCTACAAAATAGTTGAATTTCCAACCTGAAAATATGATTTCTCAAGAATTTTTTTTTTATTGAGTACTATAGTTTAACTTTAAAACAAGTAGTAGATTTTTCAATAAAAAAAAGATGAATTTTAAATTTAACATGTAATAGATGATATTTCAACAAAAAATATTTTTATTTCAAATAAAAACAGTTCAATTCAACCAAAAATGACGAATTTTCAACAAAATAGTTGAATCCTCAACCAAAACAGATTAATTTTCAACGAAACAGTTGTATTTGTAACCAAGAAGGATGAATTTCTAAACAAGATTAATTTTCTACCGAAAAAGATTAATCTTCGACAAAATATATGCATTTTTTACCAAGTAGTTTAATTTTCAACCAAAGAGATGAATCTTCAACAAAAAAAAAATAAATTTTTTAACAAACTAGTTCAAGTTTCGACCAAGTAGTTGAATTTGCAATAAAAAAGATGAATTTTTAACCAAATAGTTCAATTTTGAACCATCGAGATAATTTTCCATTAAAAAGATTAATGTTCCACCAAAAAGACGAATTTTCAACAGACGACATCAATTTTCATCCAAACTGTTGAATTTCGAAGCCAAAAGGACGACTTATCTACAAAAAAGTTTAATTTTCAACCCGCAAATATGATTTCTCAACAAAAATGTTCATTTTCTACCAACTACTCCAATTTTCAACTAAATTGCTAAATTTTCAGGACAAAAACACAAATTTTATACAGAATGGTTCAATTTTGAACCCTAAAATATGAATTTTCAACTAAAATGATGAATCTTAACAAAAAAAATTATAATAATTTAATAAAAGTAGTTTAACTTTAAACCAAGTATTAGATTTTTCAACCAAAACAGCTGAATTCTCAACAAAACATTTATTAGATGATATTTCAACCAAAAAAGATTTCAATTTGAAATAAAAAACAGTTCAATTTTACCAAAGATGACGAATTTTCAACAAACTAGTTGAATCCTCAACCAAAAAAGATAAATTTTCTACCGAAAAAGATGAATCTTCAAAAAAATATATGAATTTTTACCAGAATGGTTGAATCTTCAACTGAAAAATATCAATTTTTAATTTAAAATATCAATTTTTAGTGAAAATGGAGGTTACATTTTTAGTTTACAAAATTAATTCTTAACAACAACAAAACTTTCAACAAAATATTTAAATTTTCGATCCAAAAGAAGATATTTTAAATCAAGAAGATTAAGTTTTCTAAAAATGGATTAGTTTAATTTTCAACCAAAGAGATGAACCTTAAACCAAAAAAATGAATTTTCAACAAGGTAGTTCAACTTTCAACCAAGTAGATGAATATTTTACCAAAAAAGATAATCAAGCAGTTAAATGTTCGACCAAGAAAAAGATGACTTTTTAACAAAATAGTTGCATTTTCAATTAAATAATTCAATTTTCAACCTAATAGTAGAATTTTTAACCAAGCTGATACAGTCGTGTCATATTTTAATTTTTCTGACTTCTTACGCACCTTGTTGACAAATCATCTTTTTCTTCGGATCATTGCTTTTTTAAGCGACCTATAGTTTGTTTAAGAGCGTGATAAATTAAATGTTATAAGAATAAATTATCACATTTAAGTTTAAGGTATATTTTTCATTAGCGATACTGTTGATTCAGTCTTGTTATATTTTATTTGATTGCTCAAACCTTTTTAGTTTAAAAATAGGATTCCAATAATAATCTATTCTCTCTTTTTTCGCATATATTAATACCATGGGTTTCTGTTTCTTATAAGTCTTGAAAAATCAATCGCAGCCACAAGATTCTCAAATATAGGGATTATAAGAGATTTTGCGATAGTGTAAAAAGAGGGAAGTAGGGGGCAATCCCTAATTACTTACTTGGCGCTATGGACAAATGAAAGATAACCCAATCATTTTGGACCTTTTATTTATCATTTGTACAACTTATAAAATTATTGACTTCGGCTCATTAAGAGTTTCAAACAAATACCTCTTTTACATACCACTCAAAGTGAATTGAGTTTTATTCGCTTTGCGATTCCTGTACATATAAATTCGTCTCGTTAGAGGTGGTTTGATTTTGCGACCATGGCGCCCTTCTTTCCGGTGCCAAAGGCCACTTCTGGGACGATTTCCTAATTCACGATTTTTCTGAGCGCTTCCGATTGGGGTCTTCCAGTGAATCACATTTGAGACTTGGCCCACAACTGCCAAACAATGTTTCGAGAAACTGAACTCGGTATGTCTTTTCCCGGGCATCTTGATGACAACCCGATAATCGCCATCTTTTCGTAAAATAGTGCCCTTGGCACCAGCAGCGTGGAGATAGGTAGCACCCTTCCCTGGAGTCCTTTCAATATTGTGGACGACCGTTCCTATCATCAGAGCACCTAAGGGATAGGCATCACCTTCCTTTGGTCTGACCGGATTGCGAGGAATTTCTCGGGATGTTTTAATTATGTCACCTGGTTTCATATTTTCAGTCGCTATGTAGTATTTCAGCTCGTCACCAGAGCCAACGAGAGCCACGAATGCTGTTCTACAACCATCTTTGATAATTTCTAACACCTTTTCTTCCTTCGGTGGCCCTTCGGTTGGACCGTCTCTTAACCACTGAATTTGGTGATATTTGTGTTTTATTCCTCCACCAATACCCATCGCAACCACTCTACCTGTTGAACAAAAAAAGAGATATTTTAGTTTTTGTAATAAGTACTGATCAAATTATATGGATGATTGGTTTCTTATCAACTTTGATTCTTTCAAATTCAAGTTACTTCCAAATTATACGGTATCTAGAGATTCTTAGGCAAGAAACTGTCTCTTTTCCAGGTTTTGCAGGTCAAAAAATCAAGTTTTTCCAGGCTGCCTTTTTTGTACTTCAAATAATCAACATTTGTTAATGAAAGCAGAACCATAAATAAATTCTCAATTTTTTGCAAACATAAGTCGCCGATAAGAGCTAGAATATGCCATGTCCGCTGACTGTCAAACTGAGAAAATAAGGTTCAAAGTCTTCATGATATTATACCGGTATAACCTAATAAAATGTTTCAAAATATAAAATGTATGAAACAACTTAGAAATAATATACAGCAAAGAATGTTGAAATAAATTATTATGTAACTAATAAGGCCGCGGCGACGGATACCGAAATTTCGGTACGAATAGCCGGATGTTTACGGTACAAATAGAGCTGGAAAAGGGGCTATTTGTACCGAAATTTCGTTATGAATAACAATAGTACAAATTTAATTTAGCAGAAATTAACAATTTATTTTGGACATGTCACAATAGGTGAAATAGATTTTAAAAGTAACCAAAAATAATTGTCAGCTTACTATTATATTGTATAGAATCCCTCAGTAATAAAAATTATTGACTTTTTAGAAATATTAAAAAGGTTACTTTAATGGTAGTTTGTGTTTGAAGAATACATTAAAAATTGTCAGTTACTCCAACTGATGATGGCACACCTACGAATAAAATTTGCGAGTCGCTAACAAATTTTAGGTAATTAATTCGTACGTCCTGAAACTGAATTAACATCGACATTTTGAACTAATAAGTTTTATGATTTCTAAGTTTAGTATCACAAAAAAAAACGTATACGATAATATTCTTTACCACCATTAAATATTTAGTTTTTTACTATATTTATTGTTTTACTATTTTTTACTATTTATTCAACTTCAAAAAGTTGACTTCGCGATGAAGTGTTATTTAAAATATATATTTCTGCGTTAATCAGAGAAGAAATGAATAACTTATAAAATTATTCAGAATATTAAAGTCTGTTTATTACAATCTATAAAATAATAACAACAGTCGTAGAAAAAATGCCTGGAAATCTCTTAATATATGTGACGTGCGCCGAAGAAAGGGGGCTTACTCTAAAAAAATCGAAATCGAGGTTTTTACACCTTTCGATAGTTTTTGAGTTGCTCTTTTTAATGAAACCATCGAAAAAAATTTCCGAGCATTATTATTGCTAATAATTGAGTTGTTAGACATAAGAAATCGGGCTTTCGCTGGAGAGCTCAAGATCCCGTGAAACACCTCCCACCACTCAACCCTGCAATCTACGGGTCTCATCTATACACAGTCCGTGAGACGCGCCGCTACATGGGTGAGAATGTATAGTAAGTGGAGAGGGAAGATTTCGTGAGTCTTCCCTCTCTCCTAAAAGTCGCGTCTGTCCGGTCGACTTCGACCGCTCGCCCTGAACAATCTCACTTTTCAGAGTAAGCCCCCTTTCTTCGGCGCACGTCACATATATAAAAACCAGGAATTTACTGTCCATAATCCTCAACAGGCTCCATTTTTCGACAGATTATGAAATTTCTTTTTACAATTTCTCCGAATAAAATTTCTAAGGTGCTCATACTCTTCAATTTTTCAATTTAATTTTGTATGCAATAATATAAAAACAAATATAGTGAAAAAATTAGCAAGTTTAAGAATATGATTTTTTATAAAAAGGCAACTTTCTTGAATAAAATCACACTCATAGGGTACTTTTTGCACGCTTAAAGGTTAATAAATTCAGGATAAATTCATAACATTTCAGAACAATTTAAGTTACACTTACATCAATTCAAATAAATTGGAAAAAATTTTAAAAATAAAAAAAGTCCATTGATTACCGTAAAATTGGAATGAATTTACAGGATTAAAGGTAAAAGAGAAGAATTCGATGGAATTCATAAAAATTCAGATGAATTGAAAGCAATTCAAAAATATGAATAAACTTAATTAAATTCAATAAATTTGAAATGAGCTTATAAAAGTTCCAGGAAATTCACAACAATTTGATGAAATTCTTAAGAATTCAAGGCGAGGTTAAAAGAATTTAGGACCAATTAAATAAAAGCTTGAAAAAGATTTTAAAACATCCATTGAATTATAAAAAAATCGAGTTAATTTAGAAGAATTCAAGTAAATTCAAAAAATTGAATAGAATTCCGAAGAATTTAAAAGAATTCAGGGTGAATTAAAAAAAAATAAAATCTCTTCAAATATTTGAAACCCTACCAAATCCCTCACTTCTTGTGAATACATTCTTTGAAATACATTAAAATATTAAAATCCTTTAAAATTTTTAAATCTCTTGCAAATGCCTTAAAATCTTTTTAAATACTCTCAAATAGTTCAAATCCTTTGAAATCCCATTAAATTACTGAAATTGATTAACAATTCCTTTCTAATCTTTTAAAATAGTCTAAAATATTTTATGAATTTATCAATTGATTCTCAGCATCAATTAAAAAAAAACTTTCTAAACGTCAACAAAAATCCATTGAATTGAGTAAATTTAGAAGAATTCTAATGAATTGAAAAAATTCAAAAGAATTTAAAAGAATTCAGGATGAATTAATAAGAATTCAGGGTAAATTCCAAAAAATAGTTTCAAATCTCTTAAAATCTTCCGAAATTCTAGAAAATTCTATATCCTTACATATTTAAAACTCTTTGAAATCTTTTCAAATTATTAAAATCAACTAAAAATGCCTTGGAATCTTTCAAGATTCCCTAAAATATTAAAAATCCTTTAAAATCCTACAAAATACCTCACTTCTCGTGAAATAATTCTTTAAACTCCACTATTATATTATAAAATTCCGTTAAATTCTATGATGATATTTACAGAAATCCTTGAGAACTGATTAAAATGCCTTGAGAGCTATTAAAATCCCTTATAATAATATAAATCCCTTTAAAAAAATTAAATTAATGAAAAATTCCTTTGAATGTTTTACAATTCCCTGAAATATTTCAAATTAAAAGATCTTGAAAATGCCTTAGAAGTTTTAGAAATATTCCTAAAATCTTTAAAATCCCTTCAAATTTTTGAAATCTATTAAAAATTTCCCGGAATCTTTAAAAATACCCTGAAATATTTCAAAAGAATTCAAGACAATTCAGAAATAGGTATAGACCTGAATTGAATAGTGATTAACCCATTAGTTAACTTATTGAAAGAAAAGTGACTAATGTGATCTTTTTATTTAAAAAAGTTATTTGAGAAAAAAGTGACTAATAATGACTATGTAGCAGCCCTGATCATTTTTTAGTTACTTCTTACAGAAATTCCCTGATTTTTTACTTTTTTTCAAAATCCCTGACTCTTGGAAGCTTTAATCTTATTATAAACTTTTTTAAAGTTGCATTACGGGCTGCAAATTGGGTACCATAGGGACCAAATCTTGAAAATAGGGTACTTTAGGGACCTTTAATGAATATAGGGTTCCAGTAGGGGATATAGGGACCGGGCTGTGAGGCCTGCAATTTATTAAATCAAATTCTTAAGTAAATCGTAAAAATGTCCTAATTTGTAAATCTATAAACAACTTATAAGGTTATAAGCAATGTTTAAACCTATTAGGAATTAAAAATGTGAGTTACGAAAAAATATAACATTCGATTCTTCGGAAAAAAATACAAATAGGGTTGAGATAAAAATTGTCTAACATACGGATTCCGTGTAATTTTTCCCGTAGAATCTAATAATGCTATTAGTTCTTTCGTAACTGACATTTATAAACAAACTGTTTTAACAATATGAAATTAAAATTCTTTTGCATGAAAAATCATCTTATAATTAAATGTTTTCATCCCAATATTAACTTTTCTACTATGTCAATTGTTCCGCCCATGAAACTTACAAGTAAAAAATGATTTATAAGTTAATGAGCTGTTTATAGATTTAAAAGTATGACAAAATTATGTTACTAATACCATTCTAATAATAAATTACAAAGAGTTAAGGCCAATATAATTTTTTTTCTACAACACACTGATATACTAAAGAATTTGTTTAAATAGCGAGTTTATGTAAGAAACTTTCGTTTAGATAAAAAATCATATTCTTTAAATTGCCAATTTTGCCACTATATTTGTTTATATATTGTTGTACACAAAATTAAATTGCAAAATCGAAGAATCTGAGCACCTTAAAAATTTTATTTGGAGAATTTGTAAAAAGAAACTTCATAATCCGTCGAATAATAGTCTGTTGATGATTATGGACAGTAAATTCCTGGTTCAGAGCACTGTGCGTTAGAGTAGGCCGAAAAAAATTTTAACAATCCATTTCTAAAAGAAAAAATGGTTAGTACATTATGATAATATGTATAGTTTCTCTAGGTCTCCTTTTTTACATCAAATAATGAAATAACCGTTTTTTTAGACGTAAAAAACGAGCCATTTCATTTTTTATTGACCAACAATTTTTAAAGAAAGCATGAACCATAAATAAACAAATTCTTAATTTTTTGCGAACATAAGTCGTATTTTGAATCCTCGAAATCTCTGTAAATTCGTTTAAATCTTTTGAAGTATTTAAAATCTTTGTGAAATCTACAAAATTCTGTGAAATCTTTTTAAATTTTTGTAAAATATTTGAAATCCTTGAAATCTTTGTGAAATCGTTTGAAATTTTTATTAAATATTCGAAATATTTGTGTAAGCTTTCTTTACTCTTTGTTTATGAAATCGTTTGTGTTCGTTTGAAATCATTGAAATAATTTGAAATATTTTCAAATTTGTTGAAACCTTTTGAAATAGTTTAACATCTTTGAAATATTTGTGAAATCTTTCGTATTCGTTTGAAATCATTGAAATATTTTGAATCGTTTACAAGCCTTGAAGTGTTTTGAAATCTGGCGTTGTACCCATTTTGAAATCTTTGGAATTCTTGTACTCTTTTGAAATGTTTATGAAACTTTTATGAAATCTTTGAAATATTTGCGAAATCTTTCTGAAATCTTTTGTATTCATTTGAAATCATTAAAATATTTTTGATCTGTGTGAAATCTTTTGAAATATGGTTTACTATCACCTGTAAAGAACCTTTGCAATCTTTTGAAAGTTTTCAAATCTCTGGAAATATTCGAAATCTTTGAAATATGG
The DNA here is from genome assembly GCA_932066315.1 of Andricus coriarius. Classification (NCBI taxonomy): domain Eukaryota; kingdom Metazoa; phylum Arthropoda; class Insecta; order Hymenoptera; family Cynipidae; genus Andricus; species Andricus coriarius. The sequence continues at coordinate 23,863 of CAKNWT010331309.1, read as the reverse complement.
TGTATACACCTGTTTTAAATCGTTGAAATCCGTGAAATCTTTGTAAAATGTTCAAAATCCTTTTAAATATTTTTAAATCTTTGAACTATTTTGAAACATTTTGAAATTCTATATATGGCCATGGTTCATTCTAATTCTGAAACTGAATTAACATCGAAATTTACAACTAATAATTTTTATAATTTGTAAGTTAAATATCACAAAAAATATATACTTCAACATTCTATATTATCGCACATGAAATAAAAAACTTATAGAATTATTCACAATATTAAAGTCTGTTCATTGCAATTTATAAAATTATTGGTAAAGTCTACAAAAAATGCCTATAAATTTCTTTATTTATTCTGTAATGAGTAAAAGATCAATTATATCTTCATAAATCAAAAGCTTTTCAGTAGCAAGATTTCTTCTAAACGAGATGTTTTTTTCATAATAGACTAAAAGACTTGAATTACTTTTCGCATTTCAATAAAATAATTGTTTTAAAAGAAAAAACTAATTTAACTCAAGGTTCTCGTGAAAAATTCAAGGAGATTTCGAGGTTCTCAAGCATAAAAAAAATCAAGGTGAATTCCAGGTTTGATATTCAAAAAAATGTGAAAAATTAAAAATAGGACAATTTTTTTCGATTTTAATTTTATTTTGATTAAATCTCGCGCAGAAAATTACTTCAAAAAGGAATTAAAAGAAGTAAAGTAAAATCCGCCTTGTGTCGAAAATGAGGCATCTCAGCTGTTGATTGAAATACGGCCCTTATGTAACCGTCTATTTTTTCAGCAATACAATACCATTTTTTTAAGGTAATTTTATGCGCGGAATTAAAAATAAATAAATAAAATTCAAATTGAAACAAAAATTTGCGTGGACTATTTACAAAAAATTGAAAATCCTGTTCAAATGCTTTTTCTGCACGTCCGTGTACGACAGGTTGCATATAGCGATTCTGATCGCTGGACAAGATATTTTGTAGGTTAGGTTCAGCAATTCTCTACCTCCTCTACCAGTGTCACACATATTATGGTATGTTTAATAATTAACTAAGCTTATAATATGAGGTTAAAATAAATAATTGAAAATAATGAAAAATAGAATGACCTGTTACAGGATCTCTGCCAGCGAGATTTGTTACTTCAAGAGGTTGGACGGTGTATTTGTCTTTGAAGTGCACAATTCGTCGAAAGGCTTTTCCTCGTCCAGGGGGTGGTAATTCTAAAGGCCGCCATATTTTGGATCCTTTACGTTTTTCAGTGGCATAAGCTGCACTTAATTTTTGCGAATTACAAATTGGCGAGAAAACAACACGTCTTAACAAGGCAACAGCCATTTTTCCGCAGCACCCGGACGACCCATTACCATTACCAAAGATTTACAGTTTACCCATTGGATCATGCAGTTTACTAATGAAATTCTTTCGATAAGTTAGGAATCTGCAATCGTTTCTATGAAAATCCTTACCTACCGAAATATCTTGAAGTTTCAAATAGAGTTTCCGAATCATGCCAGCAGAGAGCCCTACATGTCCTTTCCCTAATTTAAAAAAAATTATATTCCATGTACGTATGTGACCAAATGGCTTGTTCGGAAAATCAGGACATTATCCCACTTCTCTCCCCCTTCAATCTCTAATTTCCCCCACTACTGATATAATTAAACTTAAGACGCGTTATTTAAATAACAGGGTTGCTACAAAATACCAATTTCGAAATTCCCTAAGTTTCCCTCATAACTTTTTCTTTCAGCAGCGTAAATTTTTAACCAAAAAAATTCATATGTAACCAAACAAATTTTTTAACAAATAAGATTAATTTTCTACCGAAAAGAGGAATTTTCAACCAAATACATGAATTTTCAAGAATACACTTAAATTTATTGTCACCAGAGAAATTAATTTCTAACTCAAATGAGGAATCTTCAATAAAAAACATGAATTTTAAATTGCGAAGATTAATTTTCTTCTATAAAGGACGAATTTTCAACAAAATACATGAATTTTCGACTAAAAAAGAAAAATTTCCAACACAAACTAGAATTGTCCAGAAATTAATTCGTAACCAAGAAGATTAAAAAACGAATTACCAACAAAATAGTCCAATTTTTAACAAACAAAAAAATGAATTTTGACCAAATTGTTTAATTTTCGACAAAAAAAAAGAATTGTGAAACATAAAAATTAATTTTCTACCAAAAAAAGAAGAATTTTTCACAAAATACATAAATTAAAGAAAAAATCGCGACAAAAAATGGAATAGTTATTCATTATTAAGTAAAAAAAACGAATTCTCAACGAAATAATTAAATTATTAACCAAAGAAATTATTTTGAAAAAAAAACATGAATTTTCACCTAAGCAAATACATTCTGAACCAAAAATGGAACAGTTAAATTTTTAGTTGAAAAGCTTATATTCAACCCACCAAAACAAAAGGAATTTTTGACAAAGTAGTTCCACTTTCAAGTAAGTAGTTGAATTTTCAACGTAAAATTTAATACTTGATATTTCAATGAAATAAGATTTTAATTTGAAACCAA
>CAKNWT010331309.1:0-21231 GCA_932066315.1 Andricus coriarius | reverse complement strand
AACAGTTATATTCAACCAAAGAAGACGAATTTTCAAGCAAGCCTTTTGATCCAAGAAAGATTTTTCAGTCAATAAAGAAAACAAATTTACCCAAAATGTCAAATCTCCATGCCCAAAAGACGAATGGTCTACACAAAAGTGGAAATTTCAAACCCAAAATATGAATTTTCAACAAAAAAGTTAATTTTCGACCAAATAGTTGAATTTTCAACCCAAAAAGACGAATTTTCAACAAAACAGCTGAATTTTTAACAAAAGCAATTGACTTTGAAAAAAAGTTGTTGAATTATGAACAAAATGATAAAATTCCATGCCCATTACTTAATTTTATAAATAAGGAAAGTGAAGATAAAATCAGAACAGAAGAAGAGAAGAAATTACAAAACGACTTCCAAGGAACCATGAATCTAATTTTTATAGAGATAAAGAGAAGTAAAACTGCGGAGTTTGTGACCATGAGAAACAACAAAGGTGAAATTCTATATTATACAGACGGGATAGTAGACGCGTTAAAAGACTCTTTCAAAGAGTTATTATGAGGTAATGATATAAGGCAACAGAACTGCGACATAGAAGATAATACATTAGAAAACTCAATTGAAAATGTCTGCGCCACTGAGGTTATTGATATACTTAAGAGTCTAAAGACGATTGGAGAAAAGCGATTATCGTACCAATATACAAAATAAAGGGAGATAAAAACAACTGTAATAATTATAAAGCCATCAGCTTACTAAGTACCATAAGTAAAATATATTAAAGAATACTTATTCGTAGGGTAATGGAAATTACAGAAGAAAAGATACGGGAAGTCCAAAGTGGATTTATGCCAGGAAGATCATGCACAGATAAGATATTCAGCTTAACCCTTAAATGACACACCTCCAAATAATCACGTAGATGACACATGGGGGCCGTTGGACCCCAGCTCGGAAAATATGCAATAATTCTGAAAGATATTAACATTTCGATCTGAAACTTTTTTCCATATATTATTAATAAATTATTAATAATGCCTCATAGTTGCAGGATTTTAATTTGTTAATGGCGAAAAAAATCATTGAAAAGACCATTTATCGAGTTTTCATGGAACCTTGAAAAAGCTCTAGGGTCTTTTGGACCCCCAGTGTCATTTAAGGGTTAAGACAGATCACAGAAAAAAGCTTAAGAGTAGGAAAGAAAGTTTTCTATGCATTTGTGGACCTAGAAAAAGCATTTGACAAGGTAAATAGAAGTAAGCTTTGGGAAGTCCTTAAAGAGTGCGGAGTACATGGATGGCTCCTACAAGCAATACAAACAATATATGCAGGCAGTAAAGCGAGTGTAAGGGTCAATGGAAAACTGAGTGAGTGGTTCGATATTATGCAAGGTGTTAGACAAGGATGCGTTATGTCCTCATGGCTATTTATCATATTTATGGACAAGTGTCTAACAATAGCCCTCTTCGACGAAGAAGGTGTACATCTCGAAACGGTGAAGGTGCGTGGTTTGGCTTTTGCAGATGACAAGATTGTTATGGCAGAATCAATCGAGGACTTGCAAAGAATGTTGAATAAACTTAATACAAGCATGACGAACATGGGCCTTAAAATTAAAGTATATAAAACAAAGGTAATGGTGTTTGAAGAAAAAAGTAAGAAAAAAATGTTCAACATTGTCCTGAATAATGAGAGATTAGAGAAAGTTGACAAATACGTTTATCTGGGTAGCCTATTCACTAGCGACGGAAAAGTAGATGGGGAGTTAGATAGGCGCATAAATGAGGGTCCATTATCAGAAATAAAAACTAATCAAAAAACTAAAATGACCATGTATTATACCTTATTTGTACTGGCTGCACTATACGGTAGCGAGACATGGGCATGTCAAGAAAAGGACATGAGTAAACTTAACGTGATTGGTATGAAAGCTCTGCGCATAATATGCGGGAAAACACTGATGGACAAAGTCCGAAACGAGATAATCCTCAAAGGATGTGGTACAGGTGAGACACTAGTGGATATATGGGAAAGAAATCAGTTAAGGTGGTTCGGACATCTTGAAAGAATGAAAGATGAACGACTGACCAAACAGGTGTATAGAGGTAAAGTAAATGGCAGAATGCCCAGCGGTAGACGACTGAAGGAATTGTTAGAATCTGAGAATGAGACATTAGTCCGAAGAGACATAAGAAGCCATAGAAATGCATGAAAATATGCATGGACGTGAAGGAAGCTAGAGTAGTATGCCAGGACAGAAAAGTTTGGCGACAAATAGTTTATAAAGAGAATGTGAGTAGAGTGAATGATGCCTGAAACAAAGACCTTGGATACTAATGGGCCCAAGTGGGGAACCACACATAACAATTTTGTGAGGCTCTCCATGTGGGGTGATCGCTAGAGAGATTGATCAGCAGCCTGGGTCGGAGCAGTGTTGCGGAATAAACGTGTTACTTAAATAAATAACACGAGAATTCTAGATCAATCTCAAATATCTATACCTTACACCTATATACCTATCTACCCTATACCTATACCCATCCACATACCACTACTTTCCAACCGAGCAATTCACGCCTACCCCGAAAGGGAAACGGCTTGATGTTATAATAATAATAATAAGTTATAATAATTAAGTTCACCTCCAACATTCACGGCCGCTGTGTAAGCATAACAGTGGTAAAGGACCAGCTGCAAACTACACCCTGTTCCTAATTTTGTACCTACATCATCGCAGATGGGTTCGTACATAGTATTCAATTAACTAATTATATCATCATCTCATCAGTCACTTGACTTAGTCCGTGGCTATGATGGAAAACCGGGTTCTTCTTAACCCGAGAACAAGTTTGAAAAATAAATAAATAAAAGTATCGCGCTGTGCCACCCACAATAGGCCTCGCTCGGATGGAGGCCATGGTTCAGTTGGGAGTGGCAATAGGACCGAACCGAGGCGACGACCAGGCAATAGCTCTGGATAAACGCGAGAACATCGATTTAAGTGGTCGGACCGACTCAGGAGGGACATCCTTTCCTGTTGGCAAAGAAGCTCACCGGCGCGAAGAGGATTCATGCAGAGGTTACATGACTGTTGGGTCAATATGCACCCGGAATATACTCATAAAACGCCTCAAATTTAAGTGATCAGGTATCCTTTTTGCGCAAAAACGGATATGAAACTCTTTTTCGGCAAGAAGAGGAGCAACATCCTACAGCGAACATACCATCCGTTCCAGCAAGACTACCTCTGCAGATAGCCGATAATGCCAACATGAGAAGTAGGAGATCTATCCACCAAAAAGTCTTTCTCAGGATGGACAAATTATCTGAAGCTAATAATGCTCTCCCCGGTTTGCTCTCCGAAGATGTTAATCTCTGGAATCTGAACTATGTAGTTTACGAGAAGGCGGTCTCTCTGCTTAGCGACAATAGAAGTAAAGATACGTCAGTACGCCTGAGTAAGACTCGCGAGCATATTGCGCAGCTTCAGTTTAAAATTGAAACAGCGAGACGGCATGCATCAAATATTCAGTGGGTGATTAGCTAAAAACATCAAATAAAAAATTTACTCCAAAAGTTAGGGCACTTGCTCGAAACTTGAGGAAAGCAAATCACACGCTGAACAAGTGTAAACTTTTAATCATCAAGCAACACTGGACGCAAAAAATAATATCTCTTTCAACAGCGAAACAGCGCCTTGAACGGCGAGTAAAATGGATTCAGGAAAATTCCACCTTTTCCACTCATCCTTCCCGTCTGTTCAATAAAACCTCACCTGCCGTTAAAAATCCGCCTAGGCGAGAAGAGATTCAAGTCTTCTGGGAGAAAGTGTATGGAGAGACTTATCAGCTAAATGAAGACGCTTCAGATATATCACTCTTTCGTAACTTTTGCGAAAGACAAAGGTTGCAGGCTCCAGAGGAAGAATGTCCACTAATTACTGCTAAAGAAGTAAAGAAAGTTATCGCTACAACTAAGAACTTTTCAGCGCCATATGAAACCAGATAAAATCAACAACTTTTGGTGGAAGAAGTTGACTGTTATGCACCAACATCTAGCTCGTATATTTACTACTTTCTTAAACTGAGAACAACCCATTCCGCAGTGGCTAGTGGAAGGACGCACAGTATTGATCCGTAAGATCAGAGATTTGTCAAGTCCACAGAACTACAGGCCCATAGCTTGTTTAAACACCAGCTACAAGATATTCACTGGCATCCTCAAAGAGAGCATATTAACATCTATCGAGCCGGTATGGAGTGCAATAATTGAACAACGTGGATGCAAGAGAGGGCTGGCAGGTTGCAGAGAGAACCTGTTAATAGTTAGGTGTATTACCCAAGACTTGATCAGGTATCGACGCAATCTGTCCATGGCTTGGATTGACTACCGTAAGGCATTCGATAATACGAACCATGCGCTACTTATTAAGCTGCTTGAGTGCCTGGAGGTGCATTCAAGAATAGTGAGATGCATAAAAGATCTTATGCTCTTGTGGCGGACATGATTTGTCATAATATCTGACAAAAGACTGACGACTACCAGCTATATCACACAAGAGAGGGGTCTTCCAAGGAGACTCTCTAAGTCCGATACTTTTCTGCATCTCCCTCTTGCCTCTATCTATTATCCTCCGAGGCAAAAGCTCTGGATACCTATGTGGCCCGCCGAACAGAAGAGTATATAAGGTCAACCACCTTTTATATATGGACGACCTTCAACTCTTTGCTTCATCGAAAGAGGATCTTAACATCCTTGTAAGGGTGGTGAATAGGTACTCTGAAGCGATTGGCATGAGCTTTGGACTCGACAAGTGTGTCGGCGTCCACCTATAGCAAGGACGACTAGAAACTACACCATCGAGTGACGATCGGGATGTTCAACTCATAGGCGGATATACCATACAACATCTTGGTAATGGAGAAACATATACATATCTTAGAATACCGTAAGCGGAAACCCAAGATGTGCGTGTGTTAAAAACGGCCTTTGTAAAAAGGTATCGCCAAATTCTCAGAAAAATTTGGGCTTCCGAATTATCTGGAAAGAATAAGATTCAGGCGAGCAATATGCTGGCCGCTCCTATACTGCTCTACACGCTTGGCGCAGTAAAATGGAATGCCGATGAGTTGAAGCAACTTGACCGAAGCACACGCAAGATGATGACAATCTATCGAAGTCATCATCCTAGATCTTCCGTACTTTGAATATACCGACCTCGAGATAGAGGGGGTAGAGGCTTTCTAAGCTTGGAGTGTCTTAATCGATGTACGGTTCTGGCCACAGCATGCTCAGTTCTAAATAGTGCAGATTCTCTTATGCGACTCGTACATCAACATGAAGCCAACAATGTTGCGGCGTTTCTATACCGTGCCGCAGATAATGCCGCAGAGGAGCTTAGCCTCCGATTTGATTCCAGCGACACTACACATGGCCTAGCATTACTAACCCCTTAGGTGTTCAAAAGTCGTGTACAGGAAGCGGAGCATACGCTTCTACTAAAAGAACATGTTGACAAGCCCCTTCATGGTAAATTCTACAGCATCATACGTAGAGAAGAGCTCTCGATGGATCTGTTTAACATGTTTCTCAAGTCTACTGGATTGAGATCGGAGACTGAGGGATTTTTGCGATACTAACTGCCGAGCGCGTAAGCAAGAGCCAGAAACACTTGGGCATGTTCTCAGTGGATGCTCAAAGTATGCACGTTACGGGCACATCGAGAGACACAATGCGGCTCTAAAAGTATTATATTACCATCTTAGGCACTTCTATGGTGTTGATCTATTGCCCGTCTTGCGATACGCCCACGGGGAACTCGATTCCGTTGTGGAGAATGATCAGTGTAAGATCTACTGAAATTTCTCATTCTCCACCACTCAACGTATCAGTGCTACGAAGCTTGATTTTGTCCTCTAAGTTCTAAAGACCAAGATCATTTACGTGATTGAATTCTCGGCACCAGCCGATGGTAATATCACGGCAAAGGAGGAAGAAAAACGGGCGAAATATCAAACACTTCTTTTCGAGCTGAGCAGGCTGTACCAAGACTACTAAGTTCATCTTGTAGTTCTCATAATCGGCTGTCTTGGAGGTATGAAATTACCATTTCTTAGCCAACTCAATAAGATACCGGTTTGCCAGCGTCAGGCTCATTCCATCGCAAACCGGATGCAAAAGGCTGTTCTTCTGGGATCACCTCATCTGGTCCGTCAATACTGTTACTCATAACATTCTACAAAGATTGGTAGCTCTAAAAAAGTATCCAGAGATGAAACCTTCATCTCCAACTGTCCCGTCTGCCGGCGTAATGTCATCCGCGGCTAGAGACCTGACTCCAAGGAACAGTGTTGAACGATGTTCTCTCGCATAAATTTCCCGCTCTTGCTTACCTTCTGGGACAGAAGGAGCAGAAGTGGATGACGTAAGCGTTCCAGTTGCGTCGAGATTGGTTGCTTTGAGGAACCATGGTCGTAGCTTCCGGAGCCCAGAACTCCTCTCATAATACATAATACTTTTTCGATGTTAAAATTTTTATTTAAATAATTGAGTACAATCTGTACAATATGTTAATTATTTTTAATATTTTTCAGAACTTTAATTTTTTTAGGCAATTCGATATTTTCCTTTCGTTTTAAATATTAGTGAAATTCTACACATGTCAAGTTTTTGAAATTGAATTGAACAGTTACAATGAGACTGCGCGCTCAGAAATTGTTTAATAAATTTAGGTCCGCGCAATAAATGTCGCGAATTTTTGTTCTCAGGCATGAAAAATCAGGACTTAGCACAGAAAAGGCAGAAACTCAGGACTGCGATAAAACATCAGGAAATGTTCTGATAAATCAGGACTTCTGGTCACTATACCCATTGGCTGGCTCACGCGTACACCTCTAGCCTCAAAATACATCCCCCAGACGGGTAGTATCTCTGGTTTTTGGCTATTATATATATGAAAGGATGCATCAGAGAGAAAAAATAAATGGGGTGGAAATATTAAAAATAGAATTTGCAAAAAAAGTTTGGTACAGTTTGGTCATGCCTAATCAGCTCCAGGAGTGGTGCACGGAAAAAAAAATTTCATTAAATTTTATAGAACTAGTTCTATAGTAGAGGATACGACGGGTAGTTTAATAAAAGTTAAAATCTTCTTTGTTTTACATTGCATTGAACTATTCTACGAAATGTGTTACAAAATGCTATGAAATGTAAAGAATGAGGTGACGTAATCTCTATTAGAAGGCAGGATACGAAAAACGTAGAATAGTTCTAGAAAATCTAAAAACAGTTCTATAAAATGATGACCGATTTTTCGCCTAAAAAAATTAATCCTAATTATTATTATTATTATCATTATGCCTTAATATTTGTTCACATATTTAATTACATAATTATTTACTATTATGCAAACAATCACTACATTAATAATCGCACGCTAATAAAATTCTTATTTGCTGTGGGTTCGAACCCCCTAACTACGCATTCGCAACTCCTAACAAAACCTCGTAGCTAACTTAACTCGGAGTAATCAACAAAAAATCTAAAATATAAGCAACAGCTATGCAGGGTCGCGTGACAAATTTTTGTGACCCGTTTCTTAACCATTTTTTTGCTTTTAAAATTTCAATCATCACTTTAAAATATTTGTAATTTTGGAAATTTTAAATCTCGAAAAAATTTTTAATCACAAATTATTTCTTGGTTATAAGTTCTAGTAGATTCAAGATTAATAAGAAGTTAGATAGCTATATAGAAGAAGTTTATATAAGTTATATAAACTTAAATAAGTTATAATTCACTAATAAATTATTATTCACTAACCGGCGTTATCTGTTAAACACATTGGCCAGGGAGATGCAGAAAATGTCGCTGCATGCGCACAGTAGCGACTGCGCAACTACATTTTATAGAACTGAGGTCTATAGATATCATATTGAAGTCGTTCACAAACACTCAATACCTCGAATAGAATTTCTATGAGATTTTTAAACATTTTTTCAAGAATTTTTCTATACATTTGACTGAATTGAGGTATTTAAACCTTATAATGATGTGATTACACACTCTCAATACCTCCATTGTGATTTCCACGAAAGTCTTCAACATTTTCCAATGAATTTCACTATATATTTTATTGCACTTTTTTAAATCGGAGTTCAATATAAAGTTTACAGAACTCTTGTAGTGTTAATGTAGATTTGTTCTACATTAAATCATGAAAGTTATACAGAATATAGAAAATTTGTTCAAGGTTCGCTCTCATCCCCGACTCTTGAAATAATTCAAGAAAGTTTAAAGAACTTTTTTTTTCCGTGTGGGATATGTTTGATCGTATGGCGCGAAATATATTCGCGCGCTTAGTTTTGGGTCCATAACTCATAAACGGGTAGTTGTTAGACAAGCATGTGAGGCAGAATCTGTTTAGAGCAAAAAATGTCCTTTTAGGGTCCATACGTTTATTTGCAATAGTTTAATTTTGAAAGTAGAAATTAATTATCTTTTTAAGTGCACGTACAAGCTCTGGAATCTCATTTCCAAAAGCACCCGTGCAAATGAAAATAATTTCAAAAAAGAAAGGTTGAAATAGAATAATGGTTCCTTTTGTAATATTACTCCTACGCTTGAGTAAGCTCATCAGCCGAGTCCCGCCTGATAACAAAAATTCTCTTAACAGAAAAGTCACTGGATATTATATTTGACCCGTGAGGTAGAATTTTTGGTGTGTTTTCATAAATTTGGTCTTGCCTGTAGGGCTACTCTACTTATTTTTGGTCGATAATTTTACTCGGAATCAAAATTATATATTTTTTTGTTAAATCTTACAGAATGTTATCAATGAGAAAACATGATTACTCGAATCATAGAAATGTGGTACTGAATACGTCAAATCAACTACTTTTTGAAACGGAACAATTTTTTTTTTATAACAAGAATGATTCTTCCATTAAAAAAACATTTTTTCATGAAACAAAAAACATTTTCTTTGATCAAAGAAATATTTTTGATGGGACGAATTCACTACTACATTTCTTTGTTTCAAGTAACCTTTTTTTTCAGTGACAACATTCTGTAAAACTTAATCAGCAAAAGATGATAATTTTAATTTCGAGTAACATTTTCAACAAAAAATAAGTGAAGTAGGACCACAGGGAAGATCACATTTTTAAAAAACGCACCAAAAACTCTACCACGCGGATAGTGTGGAAATGAGATTTTAGTGCTTGTACGTGCACTTAAAAAAAATTATTGATTGCTTTCAAACACTAAGAGAAATGTCCTTTTGGGTCAGAAATATTTTTTTTATGCAAATGAAATTTCCTCTTAAATTTTCGTTTGTCTCAAAAAGAATCTTTTTGTAGAAAACATTATCCATTTGCGACAGACTTCACAAAATCTTGCAGCCAAATTATTCTGTTTGTGTAAAAAATATTTTGACATGTTTCAAAACAACTTTTTCTCTGAGGTAAATTGATGTATGGGTCATTTTCACATAATTTGAGTTAAGGGACGACCCGTGAGCTTGTTCAAATAGGAGTAATATATAAAAGGAATAATTATCCTCTTTCAATCTTTGTTTTTCGAAGTTTCATGGGTTACTACATTCCCTAAAACACATTCAAACTACTAACATAAAACAATAATTAAGGGGTTTTCCATTGATTAAACAATTATACAGAAATTTCTTATTATGTTTTTTTTTCTTCTTTATAATCTTTGAACAAGTGAAAAAATCTAGGCAAAGTATAAATTTCAGAATAAATATCACTGAACTAATTTTAATGGTAATTTTGCTATGAAAAAAATGGGACGCGATGTCTTTTACACATTTTTAATTGACTTATTCTAGAAATTAATGCCAATTAAGGTTGAAAGAAGGAAAAATACCCACGATTCCTAAAAAATCAGTTTCTAGAGATTTAAGGTAAAGGAGCACTAAAGTTTATTTTAAATTACAAATACAGATTATTACATAACAATAGGTTCCAGCAAGTGAATTGAGAAATTAATGCACTTTTTCTGCTGGGACTTTTTTTTATGTCTCAAGACTTGTATTACATGAAAACAAAGGACAATTCGAATTTACTTAAAAAAACATATTCCGAAAACAGCATTGGACATGACTGTTACAAGTTTTATAGACACACATCTATGTTTCCTGAACTTCGAATTTAAGAAGAAGAAGATGTTTTTCGAGTCTAGCGGTGTATGCCTAAGCATCCCAATGGAAAACTTTCTTAATATTTATTTCTAATGCGTTCGAGGATATGATTAGGAAAAATTTTTTTTCCGAAAATTGACCCTCTTCGAGCTAATTTTCTCGTAATACCCGCCACTATATATAACACAGTAGGGTGATTGAAAACAAATTATTTTCGAATCTGAACACGCACACTAATCTTTTTCATGGTGAGCCCTCACTAAACTTTCTTGCATTCAATGTTTCCATAAAGAAAACATCTTTCTGACGATTTATAGGTACACTCAACTCTCGATATAAGAAACCCCGATTTACGATATTCCTAGAGCTGATGGCCTCGGCAGTTTCATGATGAGAGAAGCCGCGGGGCCAAAAGAGAAGATGTTCTCAGTCAAGCGTCACAAAGAGTTCGGGGGTCGCATTCTCAACGCGTTACTTGCATCAGGTTGTGTCATGCTTCCAAATCCAACAGAAATGACCGAAACCGTTCTTATATCGGGAGTTGAGTGTAGTTCAAAGACAAATTTGAAATCTTGTTGAGACTAGAATATAAAAAAATGTCTAACATTTAAAGTTTTTTTAGTTTAGTTTTTTTGGTATTAACATTACATCCAATAGGAAATTCAATAAGACTTAGACAAAATACTTTTTCAATATAGAACCTCATTATCCTATACAGAATTTTGTTTTCCAAATATACATATATTTTTGGCAGAAAAAGATGATAATTTTACTTATGTCAACATAGACTCAATGCTTTGTTTGTTTTTTTAAATATTTAAAATATCAAAATCTATCCAGAAGTAAGAAACAATAAAGAAAAGTCGAGTGTAAAAACGCTTTAATAACCTTAATTACAAAATAGTATTCTCTGATGTACAAAAACCCCAGAAAACATAGTTTTCAATTTATCCGATTTCCTTATAATACTTTTATACTCTCATTTTAATATGAAAAAACACGTATTAAAAAATAATTTAAATTATGTAAAATAACGAATTTAGTTTTACTTATTTCAAAATGGGTTCCATACATTTTTTCTTTAAATATTTGAAACATTTAAAAACTGTCTACAAAAACCACCACAAAACGCACAGTTTTCAATTGATCCAATACTATTAGAATACTTTTTTTACTCAATTTTCAATGTGGAACACCACTTCTGGAACAATAATTTAAAATGTGTGAAACGGCTCGATAATTTTTATCTTTAAATATTTCAAACGTTTAAGACTTTCCAAAAGTGACAAACAATAAAAAAATTTGAATGCTCCATAAACAATAATAAAAAATATTTATTATCTTTTTGAGTATAAATCACAAGAAAATCATAAGTTAAAACTTAAAAGTATTCTGTAAAGAAAAGTCGAGTAAAATAAGAACGTTCAGGTTAAAGATGAGTGAGAATCACTGTGTTTTATTTGCTCAATGTCTTGAAAATGCATTTATGTATCAAGTTCTATACATATGAATAATTATCCCCTTTTACATTACCATCATTGTATATCATTTAATGAGAATTTTCAACTCATTTTATAAAAAAAAAATAAATAATTTTATCTTACTTGTTTTACATTTTTCTATAAGAATTCGGCAAAGGTGTGCTAATTACCAATTGCAATAAGTAAATTGAAAAAGTTACTTATTATAGAATAATGTGAAACAAATAAGAAAAATTATTATTTTCCTTAAAAATGGGCTTAAACGTTGTTATTACATTATATTCAATAATAGTAATATAAAATGTGATCATTTTATATTTATGAAAATTCAACGCATGTATATTCAAGACATTCTGAAAATAAAACCAGAAAAGAATCAATAAATAATATCTGCCCGTTACATTTCGCTCGCAAGTTTGAACGAGCCACCAATTTTAACACCTATATTAATATTTCCGAAAAAGTTAGATCAATTCAAAGCGAGCAAATTAAACAATCATCCCGATTTCCATCAATTCAAACAATTTATTGATAATTTCATATATATTTGTATTTATCAAGTAGTTAAGTATAGTTTCTTGCATGCATTTTTTCATCAACAGTAATTCGCTCACTGAAAAATGACTATTTGTTGTAACGCGATATAATGGCTTGTAACAAAAGCTCTGTTATCTCGCAAATTATTAATTGTAGACGAACAGTCCTTATTACAAAAATGTGTATGGCAGTTGGTACTTTCAAAATAGTGTTACTTTTTTGTCATTCATAAAATAGTTTTTTGGTTATTCATTAAAGGGTTTGTTGTTACTTACTTGACACGTGATTGACTGTGCAATAAATATTCATCGAAGCGAAAAAATGCCTGAACAACTATTGTTTCTCATGAGCTTATCTAACAAGAGAAGGAAAAAAACTCAAAAATTTCAAATTTTAAATGTTTAACGTAAGAGTAAAAAAAACCGAATGAACCTCGACGATCCGACGGAAATGGGGTTGGCGTCTGGACTATTCTACTTCCCCCACATTTGTACACATACCTTTTAAAATTAAAGGTCCAAGCTTTGACGCATCCTATCAAAAAATTAGTAATAACAAATTTGTAGCACTTTTTAAGTGAACAGGTTTTGTCTATTTGTTTTTCCTTAGCTTGTGTCGTTTGTCCATAATATTTCAATTTTTTTAATTTCAATGCAGTTTTTTTTTTTACAAATACAACAAAAACTACGAGTCCTGTCAAAAAGTGATTCATAACAAATTTGTAGATCTTTTTTGGATACATAATTCTCGTCTCTTCATGTTTTTTTTTCGTATCTTGCAAAATTTGACCGAAAAATGAAATGTTTTATATTTCATTATTTTTTGTGCGATCAAAATTTAAATTTTCGATTCTTCAAAAAAACTCAAACAGTTTTTATAATAATCTGGTAGGGCTATCAAAAAGCAACGTTTTTATTCTCTTGACTTTTTCATATGCTGCATTGTTTGGCTTAAAATTTTCATTTTCTTTTTTTTTTGTTTGCTTTGAAAATGCTATAACTCTGATAAATTTCTTATCAAAAAAAGTTATGAGGCTAAATGGTTAGACTGTCTGAGCATTATGAATCGCCGTACATACAATTTTTAAATCTTGAAAAAAATGGTCTCAAAGATTTTGAAAATACTATAACTTATTGAATTTTTATCCAAAACAGCTGGCTAATGAAATCTTTCTTACTTTTCTGACCTTAACACAATGACCCAAAGAGCCGTATAATCGCATATTTGCTTCGAAAGTTACCGTGTCTACAGGCTACAACGACGACGACACGACGACAGACAGACACCGAAGTAAATTCCAGTTTTTCTCAATCATGGATTTTTGTGGAAAAACTTCTTACTAAAAAGGCTAGTGTGCATGCTCAGATTAAAAAGAAAATTGCCTTATAAAATGAATCACCCTAAAAATACAGCAAACAAAAATTTTAAGCCCACCTTCATACCCAAAATACTTTACACCATTTTTGTACGGCGGCTTAGTCTAGTATAATATTTTTAAATAAAATAATTCAATAATATTATTTTTAGTTAAATACATCATTCTGTAATTTAATTTTGAATATTATGCATGTGGCCGCTTGGGCAGATGTGATTGTTTGAGGCTTCTCGTTCGATCACCGACGTTAAGCAGTGCTTAGCTCGGTTATACTTGGATAGGAGGCGTCACGTCATTTAATACCACCCCATCTTATCCGACCGTAAAGAAAATAGAAAATATAGGTAATCATGATGATTGATTGATGATTATTACGAGATTATATTTTTTTTTAAATTTCGAATCATGAAATTATAAAAAGCTTTCAAAACATTTCGTATAATAATATGGAAATCTTTTTTCAGTTATGAACATTTTTTTTCGTAGAAATCATCCATTTTGTTGCTTTTCGACCAAGTAAATTTTTTTATTGTAAATATATATTTGAATCATACAGAAAATAATCTTTGTATGAAAAAGGTTTTCTTTATCTGCGTATAAATTAATTAATTTTGCGATATCATCAGAGTGTGCGTACTAATCGGACTCTGAACTTCTTAGGACTCCTTGATGGGGTATGTGAACTTCAATTGGGCGCATACAATGCCCTAAGAGCTGAAGTGTAAAATCCTCTTTCTTTAAACCCTTTATCGAATTTATTACGGTTGAATACTTCGGATCCATTATCATACATTTCACGCGCATTCACATTCGATGGCCGCACAATTAATCGTATATAAACTTTAGGGTGGTTCTTATTTTGAGAGCTTTTGAAATGTTAACTAGAATTGAGTATTTTAATCTACCGTTTCACAGATTGAAATACAGCTCCTGGAAAGCAGTGATAAAATATATTAAACATATTAAAATGCTATGCACTGATTATTTATTATTTGATTGAGGGGTTTTCATTTTTTGTGTGAATATCTTTTTGCTTCATGGTTGTAATTCTTGAATCTAATATAAATTTTAAACTTCACAAATTTTCGTTTAGTTTATCTTCAATTTAAACTTATGAGCCTTCCAGATTAACGAATATTTGTAAATAGACATTAAAAACTGTAGAATTTTTTATTGAATACACAAAATTGAATAAGTTATCATTCTTAATCCTACATAATTAAGCCAATACAATAAAGAAGAATTCACAGCATGTCACAAATACAAATATGAACCTACCTATTTTTAATAGTAAAATAGAGGAGCGGCGGCGAATGCGGCGCACATAAAGGAAAATGCACAATTAAAATTCCAATATAAAGTAAAATATTTTGTAATAAAATATATTTTGTTTAGGCCAATATCTTACCAATGCTCTATGCGTGGAGATAATTTAATTGAAATTCATTAAAACAGTTAGTTAATCTGTTTTCCAAAAAGTACATCTGCGACAAGTTGTCCTACCTTGTTTGGTAATGTGGAGCGTTTCGATTTCAATTCATAATTATTGAATAAAAAACAAATTATGAAGAAAAATTAGTAAAATTTACTAAAAATAAGATAAATATGCAAAATAACATAATGAAGGATATATTTAAATAATTATCAATGGGTAAAGTGTCCATTGACCATTTTCAGTCTTTCGTTTATAAACTCCCACACTGTTGAAAAAATCTGTATTAGATTTAATATACATGTGTGTGAAGCAAATATGCACTACCGCTACTGAATTGTAACATACATTGGTGTAGTGAATTTAATATACATGTGTATTAAATTTAATATACAGGTCGTTATATCAGTTTGCGTGAAAACTCAAAGTGCTTTTATTTCTTCAAATCTTGTCAACTATTGGCAGTTAAATTAATAATCTAGGGTTTGTCGACTGAATTCTTATTTATAATGAAAGTGCAATGTACGGGTGGAACTTCTCCCTAAATTCGCTCTAAATGGTAAAAATTTAATGCGAATACAGTTGATTGTAGGTTAGCTCTGTTATTTATTTGCTTAATTAAACTTTCCGACTTGAAATACAATTTTATTTTTGGTTAATAGGAAGACGGTATCATGTTTTATTATTTAGGATAAAAAATGACTGCTAAACTTATTTTGAATTTGTGTAAAGTAGAATTATCTGATTTTTCTTGCAAGTGATTAGCATGAATTTATATGAAATTTAATATACACGCTCTTAATGGCGATTATATATGCTTGATATATTAATTTTAATACACATGGCTATATTAAATTTAATATTATTTTTAACAGTGCACCTAGAACAATAAAGGTTAGGAGTGTTACAAATTTTTAATTTTAAGATAAGCTTACAGACGTTTTATAAACAATAAATCAAAATTACATTAACAATGAGTACATTATATTCTTTTCCAACACAGTTATAATGATTCCACATTCAAATAATATGATTATTCTAAACCTTCTAAATATTTATTCTGTCAGAACAAACCTAGCCTGAAAACTGGCAAAAAGTTTTCAAAAAACAATTATTCTAAAATAGCTCTAAAATACAGGATAATTATTAGAATAAAACTTATTTATGCATATTAGAAACGAAATATTATTACTTTGAGAATTAAAATTCTCGGGGCAAAACAAACCACAAACTTGTGCGCCAAGTTACCTACCGATTTTAGTCCCGAATGCGCCATATTAGTCGCATGTGAATATTATTTAATAAAGGTTTTTCACATAAAAGTTTATTGATTTTACTCAAAATGTTAAACTTTAAAGCATTCAAGAAACTCAGAACAGTATATTTCCAAAAAATGTTGTAAGTTTACACGAAACTACTGTAATTTTTTACTTGTTTTTTGCTACTCTGACAATACAAGCGAAAGAACAAAAACTAACTTTTCGTCATAAAAATCAGACAATCAATTTAATTATCCCAATTTTTTGATAATGTAACGTTGAAAACATATATACATGTAATGAGACTTTCTCCGCAAGCAGAAAATGCATTAATATTCGAAAACTCGAACGCGCCACATTAGCCGCCACGCCGCATTTGCCGCCGCTCCCCTACATATGTATTTACTGTGGTGTAGTCCTGAAAGAAAAAAATCCGACCGTTGGTCGGATATCGGTACTGGCGTGGTACTGGCATTATTACAAAATTTCACTCGGCTGGGAGTTGTCTGTCGGTACTAGGGCTGTACTGGAAATGGTATTATGCCTGTACCGGCATTTGGACTTAGTACTGCGGGGCAGTACTGAACCAGTACTGCGTCAACGTTCGGCAAAACTCCTTAATTCGGCTTCCAGCCAGCACATGGACACAGTACTGTGCCAGTACTAAACCAGTACTGCGCCAACACTAGGAAAAACTCCTAAGTCGTCTTCCAGCCAGCACTTGGATTCAGTATTGAGGCAGTACTGAACCAGTACCGCGCCAACGCTCGGCACGGTACAGTTGATCAGCACTGGCATTGCTCCTCGTTTACAAATGGCGCGGTACTATGCCATTCGTAAGATCCGGCACAAGTCCGACTTTTTCGCCTGGGATATAACATTTAACACTTAAACCCAATAAGAAAATCCAACTATATTTATGGGTAAAAGTTCATTTTTTCATTGAAAAGGCTACTACTATATTTTTGGTTCACAATTCATCTCTTTTGTTTAAATATACTATTATTTGGTTAAAAGTTTAATTATTTTGTTGAAAATACAACAACTTTTCAAAAACTCATCTTTTTCATCAAAAATTCTACTACTTTGTTAAAAATTCATTTTTTTAGTTAAAGTTTCATCTCTTTGGTTGGAAATTTAAATATTTTGATAAAAATTCGTTTCATGTTTATTAGAAAACAAATTTTTTTAAATGACAATTTTTGTTGAAAATTTTTGAAGATTAGTCTTCCTTGGTAGAAATTAAATCCTCTTCTTAAAAAATGTATCCTTTTTGGTTAAAAATACAATTGTTTGGTTGAAATATCAACTGTTACATGCTTCGTTGAGAATTCATCTTTTTTGTTTGACAAGTCGATTATTTGTAAAGAAATAATTTTTTTCATTAGGATTTATAATTATAGTTAAAAATTCAAACTATTTGCTTTTGAATCAACTTTTATGTAAAAAATTCTACAGTTCTGTAGAAAATTCATCCTTTTGGCTTGAAAATTCAACAATTTTGTAGAAAATTAAACTATGTATTTGAGTGAAAATTAAACTTTTTGGTTGAAAAATCATATTTCTTGTTTAATAGTTCAACTTATTTGTAGCTAATTCGTCTTTTTGGATTTAAAATTAACTGATTTTGTTGGAAATTCATTTTCATCCCAAAATTTTTTTTTATTTGAAAATGTAACTATTCCATGTTTGGTTAAAACTTTATCGTGTATATTGCATAAGTTGGAAATTCATCCTTTTTGAAAGAACGTTAATCTTCTTGGTCCAAAATCATCTTCTGTTGAAAATTTTACAATTTTATTGAAAATTCGTTTTTTTTGTCAGAGTTTTTATCTGAAAATGTAACTATTCGGTTTTTGGTTAAGCCTTTATCCTGATGAAAATACAACTGCTTGGTAGAAAATTCATGTATTTTGTTGAAAAGTCGTCTTTTAGGGTAGAAAATTAATCTTCGCTGTTGGAAATTCATATATTTTGTGAAAAAGTAGTCTTTCTGGGTAGAAAATTATTCCTGTTTGTTGAAAGTTCAACTTTTTGCTTGAGAATTCAACTATCTTGTTGAAAATGCATCTTTCTTGATTGAAGATGATGCTTTTTGATAAAAATTAATCTTTTCCGATTTGAAAGTCCACTCTTTTCAAAAACATTCAAATTTTTAGCTTTTCAACTTCAGTATTTTGTTGAAATTTCATCTGTTATGGTAGAAAAGTCATCTTTCTTGGTGGAAAATGAACTTGTTTGATGAAAATTCAACTGTCTTCTAAAAAATTTGTATGTTGTCAACTCAAATATTTTGTAAAAAACCTAATTATTTTTAGAAAATTCAACTATCTTGTTAAAGTCATCATTTTTGGTTGAAAATTCAACTATGTTGTTAGAAATTCATAATTTTGGATAAAAATTAATCTTTTATGGTAGAAAAGACCTCCTTCTTGGATGAAAAGTAAGTTTTTTATTAAAAATTCAACTGTCTTTGAAAAAATTCATCTTTTTGTGTTGAAAATTCATCTTTTTGGGTAGAAAATATTTTTTGGTTGACAATTCAACTATTTTGTTGAAAATAAAATATATTTCGCCTTGAAATCTTAGGAATTTAAAGTGTTTAGTATTGAATTCAATATTATAACTATATTAATTTCAGTTACAAGAATTTATCAACGTAAAATCCGTCTTTAGCCAATGGTTAAGTTACTTTAGTGGGGAAGGGGGGGATAAAAAACCCAAAATTGGTAACGTAGTTTATAGATGGTCCGTAACTAAAAAAATTTTCCGTGTAACAAGAAAGTGGCTTGGCGCCGCCAGACCTTAAAAAGGAGTACTATGGCGGCGCCAGGCCCCGCCAGGCTTCGACATCACCATTGTGTATTTAAAATTGCAACACTATATGTGTCAAAGATTTTTCTTCAGAAGTACCGTTACTCCAATAGGTCTATTCTATAGGTTTTTTCTCGTATATTACGAATATCAGAATATTTTCCATCACTAGGTTGCGTTGCAATGTAACATGGGATTAAATATTAAATTCCTTATTTTTATTTTCAATGGAGATAAACTTACCAAAATTATATAAGAAAAAAAATTACTACAGTAATTATTTTCGTCTCAAATTGGCAGAGAATTTTTTTTTACCTTAAAGTAAGAACTACAATTATTCAAAAAATTTCGGGACTAGATCATTATTTTTAATTGCTCTGTTCTTCTTTGCATTCAGTATCTAAAAATGTACAAACAAATTTCTCATTTTAAGTTATAAATTAATTTTATATTTTTTTCAAACTGGATAGCTTTTTGTAAGCAAGATTTTTTACTACGAAAAATAAGGCTGAAAATTTCTTGAAAGAATTTTCCTTTTAGTTTTTTTTAGTTTTTAGACTCTCCTGAAAAAAGTAGACTTTATTCATATTTTAGCGAAAATTCTGAAAAAAAGATAGATATAAGTGTTCTTGAATTTCGTTTTGTTATTGCGACGAATGCGAATTTTTATTGTTTATAAAAATAAATACAGTTTTCTCGTTTCCATGACGTGGGCACAAGATGAACTCTCACTCTCTAAATTTCTTGGAGCGAAAATGTAACTCCAACTCTGGAGCGACTGCTATATAACTCCGTTGGAGTCAAGATGTCTGTCCTTTGGAGTCAAAAGCTTCACTCCCTCCGTTGGAGTCACATTTTCGCTCCAAATTACAGTCAAAATCGGTCGACTCCAACTCTTGCAGTCACTCTTTTGACCCCAAAGAGGAGTGCCCATGCGTATCACTCCAACGGGAGCGTGTGGTGACTCCAACGGGAGTGCAGTGTGATAGACGCGCAATGGTGTGGGGTGGGGGTAGGGGCAGCAGGCAGTGCAGCTTCGTTTCGGCGTACTTTTCCATTTTCATTCCAATTTTCGTGGTAGTAGATAACGCATTACGTCGTGAATTTTAAAAAGTGACAGTTTTTATTGTTACGTGAATCTATGAGTACATCAGATTTCCTTAGGGTAAGTGTCTTTTAATTATTATTATTAAAAGTATGAGCATGTGCAAGCCTGAAAGAAAAGGACCCAGTTTTTAGATTTTATTTGAGGAATTATGAGAGTTCTTGCGCTTCGTTTTCAGAGTTCCGAATCCGGATGCGTCCCATCAGGCCCGTCGAGAAGAAACCCCGGGCCCGGGGGGTGTGATTGACGGGCTCATACATGTAATTTTGAAAATTTATAATTCAGGCTGATGAAAACTCCGGGCCCGGATAGAATCTGCCCGTTAACCCGCCCTCTCGTCAGGCCTGCGTCTATTTAAAATATGTTATAAAAAATATAAGCTGCACAAAGTGTAGACTATTTGTTAATAAAATGTACAATAAGTATCAATTTTTAATTGGAAATTTTGTTTATTTAGGATTCTTGTAAAACTCCTGACGAATTAGCTGATTTCCTGCAGTCAAAGAGAGTGTATGAGGAAGCCATCAATTCATTAAGAGGTACGCTATTTATATTATTTATGTATGTAAGACAATGTTTAAAATTGCCCATGTATAGTCTGTGTACCAACTGCTATATTGAAAATTTTTTCTCTATTCCCAACAAGAAAAGTAGTAACTACATTTAGAATAAGCCCCCTCTCGCCGTGACACCTCAAATTTCTGACATTTATTTACTCCATTTTTGGTTGAAAATTCATCTTTTTAATTCGAAATTCTACTATGCCAGTCAAAAAATAATTATTTTATTTGAAAATTCAGCTTCTTGGTTACAAATTCTACTGTTCCATTTGAAGAATGATTATTTCATTCAACAATTAATAACTCAGCTGCTGAATGTGACAATTTCCCTGAAGAATCGTTTTTTATCTTTGTAAATTAATTTATTCATCTGAAAATTTAAGTATTGCATTTTTGGCTGAAAGTTTATCTTTTTTATTTGAGAATGTAACTATTTGGTTGAAAGTTGACCTTTTCAAGTTTGAAAGTCAACTATTTCGTTCTTTTAAAATCAAGAGCTGAAATGCCTCATTTCCGCAACAAGGCCAATTT
>CAKNWT010331306.1:0-18467 GCA_932066315.1 Andricus coriarius | reverse complement strand
TCAAGGATGACTTGCTAGACTGCTACGATGCCAGCATTATCACTGTTCACCGAGGATTTATGGCGCGCATGCATACTCTGTGGTGCCAAAAACACCCAGATCTTTAGCACGTTTCGATTCAATCGTTGCGAAATCAACGTGCCTACCTCTGTAAAAATGGATATGTACGCGGAGCGCTTCCCCAACCGCAGCTTGATCAAGCTGCAGCCGAAGATGAGGAAGCGACACTAAGACCAACGGCGGAAAGCAGGCACCTTCTGAGAAATGATCACGATTTCAGGACAAGAAGGAACATTAACATGCAAGTTCCTCTTAAGCCCCAAGATCTGGCTGAAATGGATGCCTCCCTTCTTGGAGAAATCTCGCAAGAATACGACCTCTGGACCATCAATTGCTCAGTTTATAGTGCTGCGAGAGCTTTGGCTGATTCAAATCGAAGGCTAAAACCTACGATGGATCAAAAGACCAAGAGACACTTACATCAACTGAACAAGAAGATTGGATGGGCAAAACAGAACGCGTTCCGTGTTCAATGTGTGATTGACTACATAATATCTGGTAGAACGTTCACGGAAAGGGTTCGAAAGTTCGCCCAAGAACTGAGGATCTTGAATCACACACTAAACAAGTCAAAGCTGCTGGAAATCAAGCAGCCTATTCTTGATAAAATACGGCTGTTATCTGACGCAAGGAGGGGAAAACAGAAGAGGGAGAAATGGATCAGGGAGAATCAACACTTTCTCGCTAACCCATCTCACCTGTTCAATGATCACCCTGTTTCTGTAAAAAATCCACCCAAGCTCAGCGAGGTAGAAACTTTTTGGAGAGAGGTATACAAGATCCCGAAAACAATAAAGTTGAAAGAAAATACTGACTATATCATCCGCTTCAAGGAATTTTGCGACAACCTCATAAAATCTGAGGAGGAATATCCATCAATCACTGCCGAAGAGGTGAAAAAAGCACTTAGAGGAACGAAGAACTTTTCCAGTGCTCGACCAGAATGTATCAAGAACTTCTGGTGGAAGAAGTTTACTCCTACACACCAAAATTTGGCCCGCATATTCACCTCCTATTTAAAGTCAGAGACGCCCATTCCGCAGTGGCTGGTGTTAGGACGCACTATACTCCTACCGAAAAAAGGCATCTAATCCAACCCAGAGAATTACAGGCCAATAACTTGTTTGAACAACCTGTAGAAGATCTTTACAGCTGTCCTAAACCACAGGATTGTTCGGCGAATTGAGCCTGTGTGGCGTGAGATGTACGAACAACGTGGCTCGAACAAAGGTGTAGCAGGCTGTCGATAGAACCTGCTCATTGACAGCTGTGTCTGCAAAGACGCTGCAGCCCATCAACGCGTCCTGTCAATGGCCTGGGTTGACTACCGGAAAGCTTTCGATTCAACCACTCATAGACTTATCATCTGTCTGTTGGAAAGCTTAAAGGTGCATCCACACATAGTGAGATGCATGGAGTGATTAATGCCTCTTTGGAAAACTTGATTTACTATCTCATCTGGAAATTATTGTGTGACATCAAACAACGTGACCTTCCAGACGGGCGTCTTTCAGGGCAATACCATGAGCCCTTTGCTTTTTTGCATCACACTTCTGCCTCTATCTCTTGTACTACGAAATGCTTCTGGATATCTCTGCGGCGACACTATCCAGCGCGAGCATAAGGTCACACATGTATTTTATATGGATGACCTGAAGCTCTATGCCTCTGGTAAAGGAAAACTTCAAACTGCCATAAATATCGTCGCGAAGTACACAGGAGAGATTGGGATGGACTTTGGATTGGGTAAATGTGCCAAAATTCATCTGAATACATCCTAATACTGGAGAGACCTATACATACCTGGGCGTGCCTAAAAGGCGCATTCAGGACGTAACATCAGTAAAAGAGTCTGTCCGAAACAGATACAAGCATCTTCTTCGACAGATTTGGTCTACCAATCTGTCAGCGTTGAACAAGATATCTGCGACTTACATGCTTGCCCTCCCGGTTCTACTCTACTCGTTTGGGGTGGTTCAATGGACGAAGAACGAACTTAAAGCCCTTGATGCCACCACACGTAAGATGATGCATATACATAAAAGCTTGCATATCAATTCGTCAGTTCCGCGATTATACATTTCACGCCGTCAAGGTGGACGCGCACTTCTGAATCTCCAGTGTCTTGATAACCGAATTGTTCTAAGTACAGCTTATATCGTAGCCAAGGGCAGAGATCCTCCCCAAAAAATGGTCAGGAACCACATGATGATTGGCAAAGGAGCGTTCCTTTACAAAGCCGTGGACCAAGCGGCCGAGACCCTTGGCCTGAATTTTAACATCGGTTCAAAAATTCCATCAAGAGCTGCTCGACAAGAAAATGCACGGAAATTTTCACAGAAATGTAGAAAAACAGTCCTTGCCAAAGGAGCAAACTTTTGCTTTCCTTACATCATCAGGGCTTAATTCAGGTACAGAGGGTTTCATTTTCGCATGCCAGGACGGTGTCATTTCCACCTTAGCATACCGTGACCGCAATTTTATGTCAAGAAGTTCCCAGCGATAGGTGCAGAGCGTGTCATGAACACACTGAGTACCTGGAACACATACTATCGGGGTGTCCCACTCACGCAGGAACGACGTTCATCTACAGACATAATGCGGCCCTAAGAGTCCTTTATTACCATCTTTGTCGCTCTTACGGTGTTGGCCGCAACCCTTCCCTGTCAATCGCGCCGAGGGCGATAGAGTCAATTGTGCAAAACGAGAAGTGCGAAATTTTCTGGAACTACGATTTTCGGACAGCAGTCTCCGTTACACACTCGAGGCCTGACATTGTTCTCTAAGATTTTGAGAAACGAACTATATTCGTGATCGAATTCTCGGCACCGTCCGAATACAACATCACTGCCAAGGTGAAAGAAAAGGAGGAGAGGTATCAAGATCTTAAAAGGGAGCTGCAAAAGCTGTACCCAAAATATTCGGTATAAGTATTTGTCCTTGTGATAGGTGCTCTCGGAGGTTGCGAAACTATCACTGGTTCGTAACCCTAAAGCCATACCCGCGCGCCAAAAATATGCCAAGGCACTTGCGAAATGGATGCAGAAAGCTGTCATACTTTGGTTGCTTCGTGTGCACAAAACACACGAGGGTTTCGCCGGCCTGTCGTTGTGATTTCATCGTGTGCTGTGACCACCCATCTCACGGTTGTGAGACGTGGCCATGAGTGTAATTTTCCGCGGTCCTACTGGGAGCCGGTGTGATTTTTAGATGGCAGTTGCTCCCAGTGAGACCCTGCGGTGGTTGTTTAACCTTATTTTTTTATTTCTATATAAATGGAGAATCGTAGAAGATGTAAGGAGTATCTTTATTGATACTCTGTCTCTAAGATACTTTCTTCATAAGCCTCTTTATTTTTGAAAATATTTTCCTTTCCAGTGCCCTCAGACAAAGAATGGATATTTGAGCGATTTATTTATAAATTTTGAGCATCTTTACTTTGCTCATCAGATTCTGTATCATTTTTCTGGCGCCTCTGATGAGAATCTTCATCTTCAATTTCTTTTGTGAAGTCTTCGACGCTGTTGCTGGCATTTGTTGCTGTAAATTGCGAATAGCTATTTAAGTGGGGACCGTAACTGCAAACTTCTGCAACTATCATTTTTCTTATAGAAAATGTTTCTGTATTATATAAAGAAATGCATTTATTTGGTTAGAAATTCGCCTTTTTTAGTTCCATTAGGGCCGTTGGAACCAGGACCTAACCTCAAACTTGAATTGCCTCATTTAACTCCATAAATACTTGAATCGCATATTTTGTTAGAAGCTTAGCGCCTACTCCTTTTTTGATTCAAGTCTGTATTCGGAGTGGAAATTGGCTAATATCAATACTTTCTGTGTACAATGATTTTTTGTATTCTTACAGTCGGTCACATAAGAGTGAAGTCATTGTTATTACTAAAGAAACGTACTAAACTGAACAATTCCACCAAATATTATTTTATTGAATCATTAACTTGAATGCAAATACATTTAATAGCTGGTCCAATCCCCGTTAGCTTCAATAATGGCCTGGCACCTTCGAGGCATGCTTTGGACTAGATTTTCCGCATATTCCTTGGGAAGCGACCTCCAAATTTTGCGAATTCGGCGAACTAGCTGGTTCAAATTGGAGGGTCGGTTTTTTTATATTCGGAAAAGTCCAAAAAGATGATTGATCGGAGAAGATGACGTTGTCCCAGTCGCGGTCCAAATTTTCTTCTGCCCAGTCAAGTCGTTTTTGGACGTGTTTTTCGCTCAGCATTGGTTTCTCCAAAGGGCTCCGAAATTTCAAATTATTTGACATCAAATGTCTACGAATGGTTGCGTGGGGTATTTGTAATCCTTTTTTAGACAATAATCGCGCAACTTCTCCCCAAGTTAATGTCGGATCTTTCGAAAATATTTTAAAATCATTTTTTCACCTTTTTCGGAGATCTTGCTGAAAGAGTCGCGATCGGGAAAGTCATCGACATTTTTATATTGCTTATAACGGTTTACCCATTTGCTCGCGAACTGTTTTGACTTTTGCATATATTTAGCAGCAGCCATCTGAGTCATTTTGTGTCCCTTGGGGTGCAAACATAAAAAAACTGCCTCGAAGCGAGAGGCATAAGCTGCACTCATTTTGATAAACAATGCAAAACTCACTTTAAACAAAGAAAATATGATTGAATCATACAACGCATTAACGATTATGCTTCCCTCTAAGAGATGACATAACAAATTTGGGGATTTTATTTACCATTCGATGGTAATCTTGACTACGCTCTTATGTGACCGACTGTACCTGAGCACTCGAGAAATTCATTTTACAATAAAAGTATTGATATTAGCCAATTTGCACTCCGAATACAGACTTGAATCAAAAAAGGAGTAGGCGCTAAGCTGCTAAAAAATATGTGATTCAAGTATTTATGGAGTTAAATGAGGTAATTCAAGTTTGAGGTTAGACCGTGCTTCCAACAGCCTTAAGCAAACTAAAAAAGGCGAATTTTGAACAAAAGAAATGCATTTCTAACCAAGAAGTTACATTTTTAACCAAAAAGATTGACTTTCTACTATACAAGACAGATTGTTAACAAACTGCAGAACTTTCTAACCGAGCACTTGTATTTTGCAACTACTAGTTTTAAGGGCGACAAACTTTTTGAATTTATATCGATTTTTTCAAGCTTCAAGGATAAAAATATACTTACGGCCTATAGCTATTACTCTAGCGGCATACCTTCACTCTGACCCTGTTTTTGCGTCCTTACAAATAAGAAACGTTACGCTCCGATTTTGGGACAGCAGATAACTCCAAAACATTTATGGAACCACAATTTGTCCAGTACACTAAGACCCACGATTTTTTCCGACCTGCAGTCTTTCTCGGGTTTGCTGCTTCAATTGACATTATTTGACAATTTTTTCATATCAGTCACAGTCAATGAGTAAAATGATGCTGATGGTGATACTGATGCAAACCAAGTGAAGCCAGGACCAGAGAAGACTGGCCATGACGCTCCAAAAAGTCACCTGATTGGTGGAGGCGAAGATAGCCTGATTGATCAAAGCAAACGGAGTAGCACGAGAAGCAAAAGCGAATCACAAGAGTAGTAAGAGAAGCAAAATAGAATCAAGAGAGTAGCAAGAGAATCAAGAGAGTAGAAAGAGAAGCAAAAGAGAATCAAGAGAGTAGCAAGAGAATCAAAAGAGAATCAAGAGAGTAGCAAGAGAAACAAAAGAGAACCAAGAGAGTACCGAGAGAATCAACAGAGAATCTATAGTTCGACTAGGGTTGAGTCTATCTCCGATCCAAGACTCACATTACTTGAAGAAACCACAAAATCGCCTTTCATAGGCTTATTAAAGAAGAAGTTTCGATTGGAGAAGGCAAATGAGTAAAAAAAACTCATATTTATTCGTTAAAATGAGCGACGTTTCGTTAGAATGGGTTCGCCAACCTCATCAGGCTAGTGTATTAAAAGAAACACCACATAAATATAAAATTTTTACAGGAAAATATTATAAGTTGAAACAGATTTAAAGAAAAAATTATCGTTAACATTCACTGGCTAACAACACTTCAAACATTAAACAACACTTTAAAGAGATATGTTCATGTATTCAAAGAAGATGGAGAAATTTCAAAAAAACTAAAAAAGACAAAAACCTTTTAGAGAAATAATCCTGATATCTTTTTCACCAATGCTGACAAAGGTAAGCTCACTGTTTGTTAAAAAAAATCCACTTGCAACACAAAAATGTCCAATTTGCTTTCTGATACATCGACTTACCTTACAATAAATAAAAACTCTTTACAAAACTACAGGTAAACACATCAAAAAATCTTAAAAATCCTGATGACAATAATTTGAAGAAATATAAATATCATAATGAAGAACTTACTTTATCTGACACAGTTTTAGCTAAATGTTATGGTTTGCCAAAAATTCATAAACAAGATGTTCCTTTTCGTCCTATTATTTCTCTTGTTATTAGTCCAACGCATTTTTTGGCTGAAATAAATTTTGCTGAATTAAAGTACTGCATTGAACCCCCTCTTTCACAAATCAATAACAGTTTTTAATTAAAAGAAAAACTCAAATATGTAAACACAGAAGACGATTATGTTCTTCCTTCTCTTGAAGTCAGCTCTTTGTTTACAAATATCCCTCGTAACATGGTCTTAGACTGTTTAGAAAAGAGAGTTGAATTTATTCACAATAAATGCAAAATTCTATTTAATGATATTATAAGTTGTACGAAATTCGTTTTTGAAAATACCATTTTCACTTTTAATAACAATATTTACAAACAAATTTATGGCACGCCAATGGACTCACCAATCTCACCTTTGTTCGCAGATATTGTAATGGATGATCTGGAAGAAACTTGTCTAAGAAAGTTGAAAAATATTTATGATTGTGTTCCACTTCTATATTACAGATATGTCAATGTTACGATCCTATGCGTTAAAAAAACATGTTGATGTAGTTATCAAGAACTTTAATTCTTATAATAAAAATTGACAATTTACTTTTGAATTAGAACAGAATAAGTGTAATAATTTCTCAGACATGACGTTAATAAGAAATGATAATCATATTATCACTAATTGGTTCCAAAATCCAATGTCATCAGGCAGACTAATTAAGTTTCATGCACATCATCCTATCCAACAGAAAAAAATGGTTTACAATCTTGTTGACAGAGCAATATTATTATCTCATAATGAGTTTCACTTACAAAACTTAAAAAAAATTAAACAGCTAGTGATCAGTAACGATTATCTGATTTGTTTCATTAATAAAAACAAAAATCAGCATGAACAAAATTAAATATCACTCTCACAATAAGGCAGTATACAATAATCAGATTCGTTCACATGTACATCATCTAAAGGATTGCCTTCCTTTTTCTAATAATTTTACGAAACTGTCTAAGATATTAAATATTTACATAAAAAAGTAGGACGAAACGAATGTAGCGTACAAATTTTCCTGTAAACAATCTCCTGCATCTTACTTGGGCGAAACAAAAAGATTTGAAAATATTTTTAAAAATTATGGATCGAGAATCTAACTATAAACAAGTATGTTTTCAGAGGGGATCCATATTAACAGTAATTAAAAACTCATTATGTAATAAAAAAGAAGATATTTCTGCTCTCAATTAAATATATTTTCCTTTATTACAGAAATTAAATTTGTGAATAACTTTTCAACAGGTAGATGGACATTAATCTATATTATTTATCAATGTACGTGTGCGTGTTATGCTTATATATGATATGACTTAAGGTTTGTCTCTTCCGTAGACTTTACATCGTTAGCTCAATTGAACCAAAAATGGGTTCTTCCTATCTCTCTTATCTTAGACGCGTTAAAATTATGTTTTAACCAGTGAATGCTAAAGGTAATTTTTTCTTTAAATCTGTTTTAACTTATACTATTTGCTTGTGAAAATGTGACATTTATGTGTTTTTTCTTTTAATAAATTAGCCTGATGAGGTTGGCGAACCCATGCCAACGAAACGTCGCTCCTTTTGACGAATAAATATGAGTTTTCACTCATATGCCTTCTCCATTCGAAAGTTCTTCACCAATAAACCTATGGAAGGCGATTTTATGGTTTCTTCAATTTTTTAAATTATTTATACCGACTGAAAAATGATTGATAGATAGTTTTAGCACAGATATATAACATTCTTTGATAAATCTTAAGTCTTTAAAAAATTGCATTTCTGTAAAGTTAAGCAAAAATGTAAAGCTTGTTGTGAAATACAAAATTAACCAAATTTATTATCAAAAATCCCATAGCATAAATCTTTCCAGAATTTCAAAATATTTTATTCCTAAAAAACTATCCTAAACATTTTGAAATTTTCGAAAATTTTGAACTATGAATGAACTGTCAATGAAAAGCCTTCTTTTGAAAACGAGCGTCAAGGGAATTGTACGTATACGTTAATATTTCTACTTTACCTGCATATGAACGTTTGTTATTGTTGGGGGTTATTAATTGTTTCAAATAAGAAACACTGTGTAAAGTACAGGAACAAGAATTTATTTTGTAACTCTTCAAATATTCCAGGCCAATTGCTCGGTACACCTAGTATCTGCACATTTCGAAAATCTTCCAGCTTGATCTTTCTTACCTAGTATACACGCAGTCTCGAACTTTCTAGATGTAGAGTTTTGGAGTAGCTTTTCCACAAAACCCTCCCTAAAACTATACATCCTCACAAACATTTATTAATCTTACTTGTATGTCACTCATGCTCTTAAATCCTAATTTTGCTCTCAAGTACACAAATCTAGGCTTTAATAACACCTTCGTGAATATATCAGCGACTTGTAAATCACTCTTAACATACATCACGTGTATCTCACCTTTTTGATAATTGTCTCGCACAAAATAATATTTCACATCGATGTGTTTGCTTCTCTGATGAAATTCAGGATTCTTTGTAAGTTTAGTCGCACTCATATTATCTACGAATAGAGTACACTTATCAATGTCGAGTTTGTTGTCATTAAACAATTTTTCTAACCAATTGATCTCATTCGTGGCAGAATAAGAACTCACATACTCTGCTTCGGTCGTAGATACAGCTACACATTGCGCATACTTACACACCAAACCAGACGTTGATTTTATCGTATATTTATCACCTGCATAATCCAAATCACAATAAGCTTGAAAGTTTCGATTTTTACAATATAAAAGATCCATATCTACAGTGCCTTTCAAATATCGTAAGATTCGCTCAACTAAGATCCAAAGTTCTTCACTAGGGGTTTCCAAATTTCTTGACAAAACACTGATAGAAAAGCTGATATCAGGTCGACTAATGATTTGTAAGAACATTAGATTTCCTACCGCTTCACGATATGGTGCTTTACAGTCTTTCCTTTCAGATACATATGTAATTATCATAATTACATTCAATCGCAGTGGACACACTATTTGCTTTGCTCATATTGAATTTAACCAGCAACCTCCTAATGTAATTGCTCTGATTTGTTTTCAATTTGAAAATCTCTATTCTAAGAACATTTTTAACATGTTTAGTGCTCGTGATTGTGACTTGTTTACTTAAATTGTCTAGTAATTTATCAGTTAGGTGTTCATTTATAGCTGCTAAAAGTCCTTCATCAACATTAATCGTTAGTAAAATTCTTTCAGTACTTTTTATATACACGTAAAGACTTGGATCTCCCGTACTCTTATGGATCCTAGATTCTCGATGAAATTAGAAAAATGTTCAGTCCAGCATCTAGAAGCTTGTTTCACCGTAAAGCCTTTCATTAATTTACATACGCGAGATGTTCCATCATCAAACCCTTCAGGTTGCTTTATATATGTGTCTTCTTTAAGGTTGCCATGTAAGAACGCTGTTTTGATATGAAACTGTCCGAGGTGCAAATTTTCATGCACAGCAATACTTAACATGAATCTCACAGTACCGAAACGTACTACAGGACTGGAAGTTTCTTTGTAATCTATTCCTTCTTTCTGTGAATAACCCATTATTACTTATCGCGCTTTGTAACGTTCTTACCCAACTAAATTATTCTTTCTCGTGTAAACCCAACGACTAATAATTACTTTTTTATCTTCTGGTTTCTCAACCAGCATCCATGTTTCAATTTCATTCGATGAATTCATTTCATCCTGCATCGCAACTCGCCAGTGCTCTTTCTCTTGTGACATGATTGCGTCTTTTTAATTCAATGGTAATTTTTGTACAATAAATGACATTGGACAGCCATAAAATTCTGTTTGTCTAATCAGTGATCTATCGCGTAATTTTCGTTTTTCTTGATTATCATTGTTTGAAGCTTGCAAAGGTTCTTGAGTACCACTTTCAGAATGTTCTTCGTTTAATGATCAGTCATTTTTATTTTCAATAGACTCAATACCTTGTTCTCTCCTTTCATTATTATCATGTTGAGAAGTGACATTAATGAAATTAGCGGATAATTTTTCTAGCTTGAATAAAATGTCTCTACACAAAACTAGATCTATCAAATGTGGAAAGTACACACAATATCCTTGGCAATCTTCATTATAACCAACTGAATAACCCTGCACACTTTTCTTATAAAGTTTCTTTCGTTTCTCTTGCGGTACATGTAAAAAATATTCTGTTCCGAAAATTTAAGGATGATCAATACTCGACTCTTTTCCATACCATAATTCATACGGAGTTTTACTACCTTTTCTTCTTGTACCTGTTGAATTGATTACATAAACAACAGTATTCATTGCCTCTGCCCGCAAAAAGGAAGGTAAATTCGGATTCGAATGAATCATCGATCTAGCAGCCTCTAGAATTATTCTATTCTCACGTTCCATGACTATGTTTTGTTCGGGTGTATATGGAATATTTCCTGTATGCTTGATACCTTTGCTCTTTAAAACGATCTCAACCGCATTATTTATAATTTCTTTATCACCGTCACTGTGAATTTCTTTGATATAATTCTCAAACAGATTTTCAATACCCAAGCAAAAAGTTTTCAATTTTTCAATTACTTCTGATTTGTGTCTGATGAAATGAATTTCTCGATAACCTGAAAAATCGTCCTTCAAAGTACCAAAATATAACTTTCTACCCAGTGATTCTACTTCCATTGGACCACAAACATCTATATAAATTATTTCGTGAGCCCTAGTTGCCCTGTCAATTTTCTCACTAAAAGTTAATCCATGTTGCTTGCCGTAAGCACATACTTCCTAAAAGCAATCATCATTCGAAAATTTTATATTCAGATTATTCAATAAATTACGGAGGTCGAAGAAGAAGAAAAAATGAAGAATCCCGAGGTTCTTCATTTTATTTACTAATAATTCCAACTTCTACAGTTTGTACGCGACACTTTCACTTTCTGTCCACTTATAATCAAAAAACTGTTTTCGAACGGCCGATGAATTTCCATCTGATTTCATATCATATATTGAGTTCAGTTTCAACCACATTTATCTTGTAGTAGAGCAGCCAATGGTGAGCTCCATTGGTTTTTTCTCTACTGTTATCACAATCAATTTTCTTGCACTCTTATCTGCCTTCAAAAACTTTTTTGGTGCAATTGCAGGATAGGGGCGTCACCTCTGTTTTGGCAGGAAAATTTCTTTTTTCGGCACATCAAACTATTAGAATCTGTAATTGAAACAGTCACAGCAATAGTGTTGGTCAAGTCCCTACCCCTTTCCAATGTCTGGTGGGGGCGGGAAGGCACGCACTTTGACTGGACAGAAAAATACTGTTAATAATCTCGATCATAATATGATCATTTCTATATCGTGAGACCCATATTTGAGACATCGCTAGTAACAAAAGTAACAATAGTTTAATAGTTTGTTGTCGAAAAAAATCCTTTTCAGGCAAAATAGGGGTGACGCCCCTATTCTGCAATGTAACCACTTTTTTAAGTCAGCATCATGATTAACTAAACCTGGTTCTGGACGAACCAATGAACCTTCGCAAACCGCCAACACATCATCATCATCTTCCAATAATGTTCGAATCACGAATTGACACTGGTGCCAATTTTCTTTATCATGCAGCCGCTCAATCTTCAAACTTGCTGCATCCATTTCGCTTCGTATTTTTTTACAAAAATAACTTCATATACTTGCACTCGATTTTTACACTGCACTATACACTAAAGAAAGCATCCGGGCCGATAACCTGTTGGGGGTTATTAATTGTTTTAAATAAGAAACACTGCGTAAAGTACAGACACAAAAATTTATTAAGTAATAAGTATACAATTCAACTGTATTCACGGACCGAGATTTCGAACGAACTAACATAGACGGAGAACGTCTGTCCCTAAACGGAGAAAAATGGAAGGTCAGTTTGGCCATCTAGATGTGCAGACAGGCCATATTGCAGGATCAACTATAGGACAACCCTTGAAGATGGCTAAAGCGACTATCTCTAGAAGGTTGAAACAAGAGGTTAAAATCGATCATCTCAGAGTTTCAACTTGGTCATCTCGAACGGTCGACTCAAGCGTGATAGAGAGTCGAAACGATCATCACAGAGGATGCAATTGATTATTATAAAGGGTCGAATCGCTCATCATAGAGCGTCGATTTGGCACGGTGTCACACTGAATTGTAAGATTTCAAACATTGAAGTGCATTCAGAAACCAATATCCCACATCTCGTTACTTTCTGCATCATCAATGAATGCAGAAATTTCTTGCACGTTTTCAGTTTGAAACGACAGGATTACAACAAATTGATAGCTGACAGTCCAGTTACGCCTTTATTCTAAATCCCTTGGGAGCATTAAATTTGACGTTGAAAATTCTTATACACTTCACTCTCCACGAATGTTCGAAATATCGAAAAGCAATTTAAAATTATGAAAAACATGTTTAAGTTCAATAAACAGCAAATGTGACGCTAAACGGCTCAATGAAATTCACTCACTCGGAAAATGCTCTAGAGCAGGACTACCTAAACTGGGGAAACCGACTCATTTGCCAGATGGGATTTTAACACCACCAGTCCGCTCAGCTCGGAGGCTTGGGGAGGTGGTCGCGCTCTCTCTCTCTCTCTCTTTCGCCCAAAACTTGTAAACGTATCTGCGTTACTGCCTTACTGGATTCTTCAACTACGTCACACGGCACGTGCCACGAACCACTACCCCGCCTCTCAGAGGCGAGTAGAGGCCCGTGGTGGTGGAACTCGAACATGTGGCAAATGAGTCCATTTCCCCAGTTTGGGTAGGCCTGCTCTAGAGTCAAGCCAACGGTGCTCCCAACCTAACTCTCGTATGCTTTCACACTGCATGCATCGCGTGGACCACCGGATTGGTTAAGGTCGACGCGCTTATTTGAAATTATTGAATGTGAAAAGCAATTGTGTACAGCAAATAATGAGATTAAAGTTATTAACAATAATTCTTTGCTCACAAGGAAGACTTGTGAAGTGAAATTTAATTATTTATTAGATTTTCTCCTTAAAAATAAATTATCGATTTTAATTTTTAAGAAAGGAATTTCTTTTTTATCCTAAATATGAATGTACAATTATTCCTAAAATTCTTATGCACTTTACATTTATTATTTCTTGTGACCATTTGACTTACACATTGAATCATTTTAAATAAACACGCCAACGGTAACTAATTAAGGCGGTCTTTCCCAAGGATCATTTGCTCTTCCGTGGATGTCGAAATGAGTGAAAACGAGATGATCGTATTGACCATCCAGAAAGAATACCTTGCTTATCCCTGATAGTGTGTCTGGCGTTTTTATAACAGTCAGACTGGTCATAAAATGAGAGCCTCTCCGACTATGTCAACAAAATTCTGGATAGCTCTTTAGGCCATCTAAAAGAACGGACTGGCTCTCTAAGTTTTGACCCTTTAACTTTGACCATCCATTTTTCTCCGTACATATACCTGCGTTTATTACCTCTTCGAATATCCCAGGCCAATTGCTCGGTACATCTAGTATTTCCACATTTCGAGAATCTTCCAGGCTGATCTTCCTTACCTGGGACAGACGCAGTTACATATTGCTAAGCTACTTTTTGATGTAGGATAATTCCAATTTAATTCCAAAAAAAATTTGTATACAGGCATTATTCATAAACATTATGAAAATGGGGAAACCCTATCGAAACTTTAGAGAGAAACACATTTTGTTGGTATTAATTTGATTTTTATTAATTTTATTAATTAAATCACGAAAATAGATTTTATAAAATTGTATTGTTGTTAAATTAAATTATTAATAATACACCTTAATTATAAGGCGTAACCATTCTCGAAAGTTTATTATGTCTGAGAAGCTAATTCTGTACATATTAGACGGCAACGATTTTTTCCACGAAAAAAGGGATAAATGTTCTATTAGTGAACTTAAATGATTTATAACGAGGCTAAGTCTTGAGTTTTAACAATTTTCTATACAACAAATCATTTACCTTCTCTGTATGTTCAAGTTGTAATTCAATTTGATAGCAAATATATCAAAGGGTTAAAGCTGAGAAAAAATATATTTTTATAAAAAATGCACTTTTTTTGTAAATTTGTTTTTTAAAAAACTAAAAAGTAAAAAATTAATAATATCGCTTCGTAGGTTCGTTAAAAATCTAATATTCCCTGATTCTAAAAAAAACTGTTAATATGGTTAAAAATTGTAAACTATAAATTAGAGATTATAATTTAGAATAAAAATTAGAAATTACAAAAATTAAATTAGAAATCACTAGATAGTAAATTAAAGATTAGCACTACCTTGGCGCGTAGCAGGCGAAACATATTTCTTATTTTTTAATAATTTTTATTCGTAACACAGCAACACAATACCTTAATTTGACACATTTTTTTAACTTTTTTAATTTCTATATAATATCTGCATGTATACCTGTTAGATATAATAATTTATTAAATTATTTAACTTGTCTCATTGCAAGACCAAAAAATTGTGCATTTTTTAATTGGAATGATAGCAATCCTGTTTTTCCTTTTTTATGATTAATTGCCAAAGCAATGTTTCAAGAGCGCTGTATTCCTCGTATAATTATCCTCTTATATAATAATATGCAAAAGTTTATTACATTGTAATAATTCGACAGAATACCACAAATAGTAAGGACATAGTTCACACTTTTTTGCATATTTACACATAAGAAAGGAGTTTACAGACTGATACAGTTCATCTGGCTTTCAATTTCAAAATTAATTGAGCGTCCTACTGAGCTAATTGCTTTGATAGGTCTAAATCATAACTAAAAAGTATAATAGTGGTTATCATTTATAAACTATGCACATTTCAATCGCGCGTAAAAAACACTTTCATCTGGAAGTGTATCCTCCAGATGTATATAAAACGGTAAGGCTATAATAGCATTTTTACATTTTTTACAAGCTTGTAGATTTTTTGTAGCTTTTACTATGCAAGGCACCGAGTTGTATCGTCTTCTCCTCGTTTCAGAGCTTCGCCATGCTAATATAAAAGTGTTTAATGTCATAGCCAAGACACTAAACGGCATTGTACTACCTATCCGCCTGATCCCTATCCGCCTGTTCACTTTCAAGAATACTACTTATTTTTACGACCTACAGTCATTCGACTCTTGGTCGCAATGAAAAATTTAAATTAGAAGTTTAACCAGTACGAATAGGAGGTGTATTCTGTCGTGCGAAACAAGAAACCCGGTAACTACATTCTTCATGAAATTTGAGATATTGCTATATTGACGATCGTACAAACTCTCTCGTTCATGCGCTATATGATTTATAATTAAATAGTGTTGATAAAGGCTTTAATAAACACAAAAATTTGTATTTGCATGAACGTGTTAAGTTAATGTTCATTTTTTTTAAGATACGCTTTTTTCATTCTTGGATTTCGTCATGGGGAATAGACATAAGGAGCACAGTCCTGTACATTGACTCCACCAAAAACGAGCATTTTTCTGTCGGATGTACAAACAAAAGCGCATCGAAATGCTAGATCTTCTCCAGCGCGACGCTAGTGTGGCACGCGTATCGATGACCGTTCAAAAGACCGTTATGGTCCATGTAAATATAACCTGATATAACCTCAGCGCTCAAACAAGAATACAAACCCAGTTATGAATACAATGAAACTAAATTCTAAAGGAAACCTTTAGTGCATTATAAGCTGGTGAAAAATCTCATATTTATAAAATACAATAATTCTGACTTTTACGTTGAAATCTAAAAATCTTAATTATTCTTTATTAAAATCTTTATACTACGAATGTTATAGTAACTCGTTAGCGCAATAATTCAAAAGCACCTATCTCGTCCATTGCAGGATCACTACAATTATACCCAGTTTAAAAAAGATGTTTCGCGATGAATAATATTATTTCCATCTTTTTTATTTTAATGACAATTTATCTATATGTAAGTCATATATCACAGATATAAATATTGCAAAATGTCAACTGATGTCAACATAGGCAGCTGCCATTAATACGCGTGCCACACCAGCGCCATACACGGGATCGAGAAGTATTGTAACTATTTTCATACGACAAAAATTTGCTCATTTTCGGTTACACTACTTTGGTCTCCTTATGTCTATTCCCCATGGATTTCGTTTTCACAAAGAGGTTCCGGGTACCATTTATTTGTTACTAAACAAATGAAAGGTCCAGATACTTTACCGTCAAAATCTAGTTAAACTGTATTCTTGCTGTGATTGACTAGTCTATATCTGGTAATTTCGTGACCTGAAATAACCGGCAGTTCACACAATTTCAAATTATTTCAGTAAAATTAAGGCAGCCAAGTCAACAACAGAAACAAGTTTGAACAATAATTACGCCACTTCAGTTAAACAATTTATATACCATCCAACGTCAAGTCAAAAAACATATTAGCGATAATATTTCAGATTGGTACTGAATTTGGTTACAGCTTTTCTTTTTTTACATGGCAGTATTATTTTTTTGTTTTCATACTTTTTCTCGGGTTAAGAAGAACCCGGTTTTCCATTATGGCCACGGACTTAGTCAAGTGACTAATGAGATAAGAATATAATTAGTTAAATGAATACGATGTATGAACCCATTTGCGATGATGTTCTAGGTTCAAAATTAGGAAGATGTTGTAGTAGGCAGTTCGTCTTTTACCACTGATATGGTTACACAGCGGCCGTGAATGTTGGAGGTGACGACAGTCGCCTCTGGATGCTTTCTTAGAGCTACCATGTGTCACTCTATAGGTTTTTAGTCGCTTGCTTCCTGATGGTCCAGAAAGTTTTTTACAATGTGACAGGTGTTTATTAAAACTGCCTTCTGAGCTGCTGCCAGTACCCTACTAACTCCTAAATGTTCAATATGTTCATTGCATCTTGCGTGCACATTGCCTGTAGCCGAAGTCACAATACGATGAATAGATGCATGTTTCACATTCCTCCATATTGTCTCTACTTCATGCCTTAGCTCGCTATACTTGTGGATCCTGCTTGTATAGGTTGCCTGCAAATTTCTTTTAAGTGGGCAAGCAATTTCGATGATACAGACTCTTCCACCTTCTTTTTCTCGCATGACGATGTTCGGCCCATTGGCTCTGATATAATGATCAGTCTGGATAGTAACATTCCAATATAAGATGTAATCTTCGTTTTCTGAAACCTACATTGGAATGTATCTATAGAAAGGCATCCATTCTGTTAAGAGTCCTAGGTTTAGGGAAAGCTGTTGATGTATAATTCCCGCCATATCATCATGCCTGTGCGTATATACTCTTTGAGCCATTACGCGACAACCATCAATAATATACTCGATAGATTCGTTGGTATCTCCACATAATCGGCACCGGTCAACCACGTAGTGATGTAGCACGTGTTTGCGATCATTTCTGGTGCTGACAACCCTGTCCTGTATCCCAATAACGAATCCTTCCGTTTCTGGATACAGGTCGCCCTTTCTCAACCAAATATTGGATGCCTCACTATCCACTTCATGTTGATCTAACGTTTTAGGGTGCTCGCCGTGGATGGCTCTCTGTCTCCATTGCGTTTCTAATTCCTCTATGGTTTCTGCCCTGGTACTCAAGGCCTCCTCTGAGGACAAATTCAAGGGCGTGTATTCAAGATCAGCCTTACAGATAGTGTTGTAAAGCGTAACATCTCGCTTGCTGTTAAAATAGTCTCGCCACTGTGTAAATTGTGATTCACACAGGTTCCTGACATCTACAATCCCCGTACCCCCTCTATGTCGTGGTAGAACTACCCTCTCAATCGCCGAATTACTGTGGTGCATTTGGTGCTTCGTCATTTCTACGCGGATGATTCTGTTTGATCGTTCAAGATCGGTGTTCGACCATTTGATGAGCCGAAAGGAGTACGTGAGGACAGGGATGGCATCGGTGTTGATTGCCCTGATCTTGTTTGCCGAGTTAAGAGAACTCTTCAGAACCAATCTGAGTCTT